>KQ996471.1:5116-15231 GCA_001598015.1 Dorcoceras hygrometricum
TCAACTGCTCCTTCAACTCTTTCAACTCTGCGGGCGCCAACCGGTAAGGAGCTCTAGAAATCGGGGCGGTACCGGGCGCCAACTCAATACTGAAGTCGATCTCGCGTCGAGGAGGGAATCCAGGAATCTCATCTGGAAACACGTCGGGAAACTCTCGAACAACGGGGATGTCGCGCAACTCTAAACGCTGCTCTTGGGAACTGTCAAGCGCATAGATCAAAAATCCTGCATTACCTAGCGATAGCAGGCTAAACATCTCCATAGCGGATACTAGGGGAATCTTCGACCTCGAATCCGTGCCGTAGAAATCCCACCTCTCACCCGTATCAGGGCGAAATCTCACCACACCATGGAAGCAATCAACGGTAGCCTTATAGCTAGATAACACATCCATTCCCAAAATACAGTCGAAATCTCTAATCCCCAACACAATCAAATAGGTCACCAAAACACGCTCACCAAATCTAATCAGGCAATCAATCACTACCTCTCGAGACCAAAGATTCACACCAGCAGGAGTAGACACGGAAACAACATCACACAGTGGGGAAGAACTCAACCCACGCTCAAACACAAACATCTCAGATATGAAAGAGTGTGATGCACCAGTGTCAAACAAAATTCTCGCAGGATAATCATAAATAGAGCATGTACCTCTAATCACCATGCCCGGCGTCTCCTCAGCCTGATCCAACGACAAGGCGTTCGCCTGCGCCTGCTGGGGAATCTGAAACGGGGGTCGGGAAGGTCCTCCAAAACGTGACGGCTCACGAGGCTGAAAACCAGATCGCTGGGACTGCGCAAAAGGTTGCTGTCACTGAGAAGAACCACTAGCGGAACCCTGCTGCGACTGACCAGTAGATCGTCCTCCAATCGAAGGACACGCTCTAGAAAAATGTCCCGGCTGACCACAAAGATGGCAGAGTCCTCTAACTCCACGACACTCCGAAGTCTCGTGTCTCCCTCTGCACTGACTACAAAATCCGCCGCCAGAACCACCACCTGAACCACTGCCAGAACCAGAGCTCACGGAACCAGAGGAACTCGAATGGCCCTTCTTCTTGAATTGCTTCCCTCGCGGTCGAAACTGCTGGCGACTCGACTGCTGTGACCCCTGAGGAGATTGATACGACTGCGACACCGCCTGAGCTGGCTGAGAAGCACGCGCGGTCGTCTGATGCACTGGAGCATTGGGATCCATCAAACTCTCCTCGATATCCACCGCATTGTTCACAGCTTCCATGAAAGTCGCCGGGGACCTAGACAACACCATTCGGTAAAGATCAGGTCTCAAACCTTTCAAGAACTTGTTCCTCTTCGTTCGCTCTTGGTTCGCCACAGCTGGCATGTACACTAGAAGCGCAGAAAACCGCCTCGCATACTCGGCCACACGCATATCACCCTGCTTCAGGTTATCAAACTCACGCTCCCGGCTAGCGAAGTAGGACTCTGGAGTGTATTCGCGTCGAAAAGCCTCATAGAAAGCATCCCAAGAGAGCACCATCCCACTATCTCGAAGCATCCTAGAAGTACTCCTCCACCAGCGCTGTGCATCATCTCGCAGCTGCAGCACTGCCAACTTCAGTCTCTTTTCCGGAGCGTACTCCAAGGTGTCAAATAGCTCCTCCATCTGAACAAGCCACGCCTCAGCCCTAGCGCCACCCTCAGTACCGGCCAACGTCGGTGGGTTCGTCCGCTGAAATCGGGCTAAGACTAACTCCATTCCACCTATCTGTCTAGTGAAATCCTCGACCTGAGCGTCGTCATCACTACCTGCTCTAGATTCCTCTACGGAACGTCTAGTCCTCCTACCTCCTCCTCGTCTCGGCGGCATCTAACAATCCTAGAGGTAAGGTCTCACAGCAGGTATAATAACAAGACAGATAATAGATCACATAAGTCACAGAGGCAATCAAAATCAAATCAAAACTCTTTGCCTAAACTCGAGTGTGATAAAAAAAAATCGAGCTTATCCCAGTTTAAGCTCTGATACCAAAAATGTCAGGCCCCGTGCTAATTAATAACAATTAACACATAATAAGCGCATAAACACGGAAGCTAAAAATCAGGTCTTAAAAATTTTTCGAAATACTATGGGCCTGAACTTCAAATCATACATTCAAAATATTCAATACTCAAAATATGAGTTAACTCAAACTCATACAACAAGTAACCACATAATATCAATTCAAAATACAGATCCCCAATACATGATAACACGGGGCATCCCCCGGTTCAATACATATCATAAATAGACTGGGACTCAGGGATGCGGGGATCGACCAGCTGAACTTCCACTCTGCCCAGCTAGGTTAAATGAAACTCCTGCAAATGGGCAACGCAGACCCAAACAACAAAAGCAAGAAAAGAAGTACGAGGTCAAGCCTCAGTACGAAGAATGATCATCGGGGCCCGTCAGCCCATCACAGCTCGGTGGTAGACACTCGAATCCGATAGTCACCACTCCGATGATAGCGTTGGACTTTTCGGGCACGACTCAACAGTCGGCCAGTCACAACGTGGCACCCAATCAGGTAATCAAATCAATCTGTCAATTCAGGCTCAAGATGTATGCATGAATGCCATTCAATATTCCTGCTTAATGCATACAATTCATAATACGTGCAAACAGAATGTATAGCTCAAGCAATTCATCAAACTGTTCCACGTAAACGCATAGCAACAAAGTCACGGATTTCACAACATTGAAATATAGACATGTTCACGCTCAAAGCTGCTAAGGGCTGCTCAATCGTACCTTGAATCCACAAATTCTACCTCACAAATTTCAATAGGGCACGGCAGCACTCACGACCAGAAACCAACAGCTTTCGCGATCTTCTCCAGGGTCGTTCTGCAACTTCAAATGGGTAGCAATCGAAAGAGAAGTTCACAGGGAACCCAGCGCCATCGAAATTACTCAAATCTTCGGCGGAGAACAACGAAAATCTAGGGAAGAAATGTCTCGGTGAACAGTAGCTCGACGAGGGTTTGAGAAAGAAGATAAGAAATATCTGGCTCCCAATTATTCTAAGTGTCGATCAACACCTCTATATATACATCTCAAATCTCTCGACTGCTGCTCACGAATCCAGTCGTTGTTAACAGTAGAAGTCTAATATCAGCAACCAGTCGTTTCCCTTTAATTCAATCCAGACCCAACAATCCAGTCGCAACTATCCAGTCGCAACAACCAGACGCAACTAAACAAAACGTCGCCGTCTCACTCCAACAGCTGGTAGCAAATACATTCGCAACAACTACCAGTCTCAAGGCGCTAAATAACCCAGACGCAAGCTAAACCAAAAGCTGGTAGACTCCTCACAACTGGAACCAGACGCAAACCTCGCAACGCAGTGTTTCAACTTATCAAAACGACGTCGCGTTGCTCCCTCACTGGTTCCTCAAATCCACAGCTGGTCACCCAGTCGCAACATTCAAAACACGACGTTTAAATTAATCAAACGACGTCACATCGCCCACGTCATCAAATCCAGTCGACGCATAAAAACCAACAGCTGCACAAAGAACAACTCCCGCGACTGGTTCCCTCGTGCCTAATAGTAACCAACACGTGGCACTTCCTCGTTGATCCTTGTATTTGTGCGCGCCTACTACCAGTTGCAACTAACACAAACGCAACGACTGCCAGACGCAACACAAACGCAACGACTGAAATTCGAAATCCAACCAGACGCAATCTACAATACAGCTGTGACTGATTTTTCAAAAAAAACTAGAGCAACGTCTGAATTCAATAGGAAATCAGATTTCTTTCGTAAAACCCTCAAATTACACGATTATCCCAATCAATACAATTTATCACTAATCTAAATCTGAATCCTCACAGAATTGGTGAAATTGTGAATGAAATATGATTCCCTAGCGTTTAGAAGTGAACGCCGTCGTTTTGGGTGAGATCTGAGTCCCTGGGCGTTTGTGTGAGTGGTCGTGAATTTTAGTGAAACGCTGTCGTTTTGGTGGAGTCTGGTGGAGTGAGAGATCTGCAGGAGAGAGAAATCTGATAGTTGAGTTTGGCGCTAGAAGCTATACGCCGTCGTTTCGTGATTTCAGATGTCTCGCTTGAAGATGGGATCTGGTTGGCGGTGTAAGCAGACATCAACGCGGGTCAACGCTATTGGAGAGTAGCGAGAGATCTGATAGTGTTAGCGTGTGTAGAGATCTGATTCAGCGATGAGCGTTAGTTATGTTTCAGATGTCTCAAGTGAGACGTCGTTTCGTTAAGTGGTGCGTCGTCGTTTTGTCTAGTGAGCGCTTAGCGTGATTTGAATTGTGCGAGCGGAGGGATCTGATGCATGTTAACGTTGGAGCGTTCAGATGTCACCTGTACGATGTCGTTTGGTTTAGCGCGCGAGTGTTAGCATTAGCGCTATGAAATCTGATGGCTTTTTAAGCGCTGTTCGAGGAATCTGTTTGGCGCTATTTAACGATGCAGGGATCTGTTTTAGTCGAGATTTGTTTTGTTCGATAGAGATTGAGTAGAGGATTTAAATGCAAGTGTTTTGCAACACTTAGAACATTTTCCACCCGATATTTCTTATTCTATTCTCTGTTGAAACCCTCGACCTACACTGTTCATTCGAACATTTCTCCCGACGATTCCCATCGTTTCCAGCATTTGTTTTCGATGTTTTAGGTGGCGCTGAACTCCTTGAGACGTGATCTTTCGATTGTTACCAGCTAGAAAGCTTGAGACAACGATTTGAGGGATCCCGTAAGATCTGCGTGCTCGTGGAATTTCCTCTACCGTTGAGCAGAATCTATCTTCAGCTCTTTTGAGCTTTTGGGTGAGCATCCCTTGCTATTTGAGCCTTGAATTCGTTGTTAATACCTGCGTGAGTGTATGGAACGAGAATGGAGTTCTGGCCGTAGGTGTTAAATGTATAAGTCCATATTTGTGTCGTATGTTAGTTGATTTTCGAGGCTCTGTCACAGATTTGAGATTTCCAGTAGCCTTCTGCCGTGAATTCCGAGGTTAGGAGGAAGCTGATTTGCTTTCAGGCTGTGAAATGTGGTTGATTTTGATGGCTGTATTTGCATGAGCAGAATGTGTTTTATTGATTGATTTATGTTCTGTTTCACGTATTGTGACTTGTATGCTTTGAGCATTGATTTCTGAATGGCATACATGCATACATCTTGAGCCTGATGTTACAGATTGATTGATGACCTGATTGAGAGCCACGTTGTGACTGGCCTACAGATGTGTCGTGCCCGAAAAGTCCAACGCTATCATCGGAGTGGTGACTGCCGGATTAGAGTGTCTACCACCGAGCTGCGATTGGCTGACGGGCCCCAATGATCACGGACCGATGATTTCCACCGGTCGATTGGCTGTGCCTGGTATAGAGGCTGCTTGAGATGATTTGCCAGTCGTTATGCTGGTCTAGCTATCCGATTCTTGATAGCCCTCATGCATTTCATAGCATTGATTTATAGCATGTTGCATGATTAGCTGTTTCGATAGCTCTTCGTACTGATGCTTGACCTCGTATTTGTTTTCCTGCTTTTGTGTTGTTTGGGTCTGTGTTACCCATTTGCAGGATCTTCAGGTAACCAAGCTGGACCGAGGAGTGCCAGCTGGTCGATCCCCGTTTCCTTGAATCCCAGTTTATTTTATGATATGTATTAAACCGGGGGCTGTCCCGTGTTTTATTGTTTTGGGGGATCTGTATTTGATTTGATATTTGATGTTACCTGTTTTATATGAGTTTGAGTCAACTCGTATTTTGATTATGAATATTTTGAATGATGATTTTGAGTTCAGGCCCAAATGATTTCGAAAAATATTTAAGCCCTATTTTATGCTTCCGCTATTATGTGCTTAATTGTGCTATAATCTCTGTTTAGTAGCACGGGGCCTGACATTTTTTGTATCAGAGCTTAAACTGGGATAAGCTCGATTTCCTTTGATCACACTCGAGTCTAGGCACATAGTTTTGATTTGATTTTGATTGACTCTGTGACTTATGTGATCTTTTATCTGTCTATGTGATATATCTGCTATGAGATCTTACCTCCAGACTTGTTTAGATGCCGCCGAGGAGAGGAAGAGGTAGGACGACTAGACGTACCGAGGAGGGGTCTAGGACAGGTAGTGATGACGATATTCAGCAGGTTGAGAACATTACTAGACAGATCAAGTTATGATTTTACAGATTGCATCTTTTTAGTTTATTTATTTGAAATTTTTTGATCGGGGTTTTACAATTGGTATCAGATTATGGTCCTTTAGATAAGAACTTCTTCCAGTATGAGACAGTTCCCGCCAGCCGCTTCTGTTATCCTGTGAGTTTTATTTTCATGTTCTATAATATTCCCTCATAATAGTTTTTTGGTGGATTTGGGCTACGAATATAGATAAATGTCAGGAATAAGTAGAGGAAGAAGTGTCAATATTGAAGGATAGGGTGAAACAGGTGGAAATAACCTGTTTTAGCCAGCATGGCCAGCTGCTGGAACACTTGGTTGATCAATCTAGTCCAGGGAATGGTCAATCAACTGGACGACTGTTTAGTCGTGAGGATCTGCAGGAACAATTCAGAAGACAACGTCCCAAGAGTTCTCGGGTACAACTAATCCACTTATAGCGCAAAGCTGGATCAAGTCTCTAGAAGTCACATTCAACTACTTACACATGTCTGACCAGGAGAGACCCCGGTGTGCAATTTATATGCTGAGGGGTGACGCCAAGATATGGTGGGAGGGAGCCAAGCTAACTATTAATTTTAAAATGCTCACCTGGGAAGAATTTAAGAGGTTGTTTTATGACCAGTACTGTTAGAGTATGTGAGGATTGAGAAATTCAAATTTAGATTCGAATTTTCAGATTTCAGATTTGAGATTTTTTGTGAAATCTGATTTGAGAATTTCAGATCTCTCGGGGAGTTGTTCAGATTTTAGTCGCAGGAATTATCGGGTGAAATCTGTGCGAGAATTGGAGTCGAATTGGTGAAATTGTGAATGAAATCTGATTCCCTAGCGTTTAGAAGTGAACGCCGTCGTTTTGGGTGAGATCTGAGTCCCTGGGCGATTGTGTGAGTGGTCGTGAATTTTAGTGAAACGCTGTCGTTTTGGTGGAGTCTGGTGGAGTGAGTGATCTTCCAGGAGAGAGAAATCTGATAGTTGAGTTTGACGCTAGAAGCTATACGCCGTCGTTTCGTGATTTCAGATGTCTCGCTTGAAGATGGGATCTGGTTGGCGGTGTAAGCAGACATCAACGCGGGTCAACGCTATTGGAGAGTAGCGAGAGATCTGATAGTGTTAGCGTGTGTAGAGATCTGATTCAGCGATGAGCGTTAGTTATGTTTCATATGTCTCAAGTGCGACGTCGTTTCGTTAAGTGGTGTGTCGTCGTTTTGGCTAGTGAGCGCTTAGCGTGATTTGAATTGTGCGAGCGGAGGGATCTGATGCATGTTAATGTTGGAGCGTTCAGATGTCACCTGTACGATGTCGTTTGGTTTAGCGCGTGAGTGTTAGCATTAGCGCTATGAAATCTGATGGGTTTTTAAGCGCTGTTCGAGGAATCTGTTTGGCGCTATTTAACGATGCAGGGATCTGTTTTAGTCGGGATTTGTTTTGTTCGATAGAGATTGAGTAGAGGATTTAAATGCAAGTGTTGAGAAACACTTAGAACATTTTCCACCCGATATTTCTTATCCTCTTCTCTGTTGAAACCCTCGACCGACACTGTTCATTCGAACATTTCTCCGTTAAATTCCCATCGTTTCCAGCATTTGTTTTGGACAAGCTAGGTGGCGTTGAACTCCCCTTAGTTAGATCTTTCGATTGTTACCCAATTGAGGCTCTGAATCACCGTTGGAGAGGAAGTGCGAAGTGGCTGGACGTTCGAAGATTTCTGAGAAATCTGTGACGTTCGTTCTTCAGCTCTTTTGAGTTTTGGGTGAGCATTTCCTATTGTTTTAATCTTTGGATTAGCTGTTAGAACTTTAATTAGAGGTCAGAATAGATTTGAGTCTTTGGCAGTAGATGTTAAGCAGAATTGATATGGTATTGAATTGCTGTTATACGATGCTTTACCAGATTTCAACTTCCAGGAGCCTTCTGCCATGGTTGAGGAAGCCCAGAGAGATCTGTTTCGTTTAGGCCGTGAGTTTCCGTGCCCTGTTCGAATCAGTGAGGTAGAATTAAGCTGTTGAGGTACGAATTGGAGCAACTTTGGACAGCTTTGAGGTATGAACATGTGTATATTTCAGGCTGTGAAATCTGGTTGATTTTTATGGCTATATTTTCATGAGCAGAATGTGTTTTATTGATTGATTTATGTTCTGTTTCACGTACTGTGACTTGTATGCTTTGAGCATTGATTTCTGAATGGCATACATGCATACATCTTGAGCCTGATGTTACAGATTGATTGATGACCTGATTGAGAGCCACGTTGTGACTGGCCGACAGATGTGTCGTGCCCGAAAAGTCCAACGCTATCATCGGAGTGGTGACTGCCGGATTAGAGTGTCTACCACCGAGCTGTGATTGGCTGACGGGCCCCAATGATCACGGACCGATGATTTCCACCGGCCGATTGGCTGTGCGTGGTATAGAGGCCGCTTGAGATGATTTGCCAGTCGTTATGCTGGTCTAGCTATCCGATCCTTGATAGCCCTCATGCATTTCATAGCATTGATTTATAGCATGTTGCATGATTAGCTGTTTCGATAGCTCTTCGTACTGAGGCTTGGCCTCGTATTTGTTTTCCTGCTTTTGTGTTGTTTGGGTCTGTGTTACCCATATGCAGGATCTTCAGGTAACCAAGCTGGACCGAGTGGAGTGCCAGCTGGTCGATCCCCGTTTCCTTGAATCCCAGTTTATTTTATGATATGTATTAAACCGGGGGCTGTCCCGTGTTTTATTGTTTTGGGGGTCTGTATTTGATTTGATATTTGATGTTACCTGTTTTATATGAGTTTGAGTCAACTCGTATTTTGATTATGAATATTTTGAATGATGATTTTGAGTTCAGGCCCAAATGATTTCGAAAAAATTTTAAGCCCTATTTTATGCTTCCGCTATTATGTGCTTAATTGTGCTATAATCTCTGTTTAGTAGCACGGGGCCTGACATTTTTGGTATCAGAGCTTAAACTGGGATAAGCTCGATTTCCTTTGATCACACTCGAGTCTAGGCACATAGTTTATTGAGTAGAGGATTTGAATGCAAGTGTTGAGCAACACTTAGAACATTTTCCACCCGATATTTCTTATTCTCTTCTCTGTTGAAACCCTCGACCTACACTGTTCATTCGAACATTTCTCCCGACGATTCCCGTCGTTTCCAGCATTTGTTTTCGACGTTTTAGGTGGCGCTGAACTCCTTGAGACGTGATCTTTCGATTGTTACCAGCTAGAAAGCTTGAGACAACGATTTGAGGGATCCCGTAAGATCTGCGTGCTCGTGGAATTTCCTCTACCGTTGAGCAGAATCTATCTTCAGCTCTTTTGAGCTTTTGGGTGAGCATCCCTTGCTATTTGAGCCTTGAATTCGTTGTTAATACCTGCGTGAGTGTATGGAACGAGAATGGAGTTCTGGCCGTAGGTGTTAAATGTATAAGTCCATATTTGTGTCGTATGTTAGTTGATTTTCGAGGCTCTGTCACAGATTTGAGATTTCCAGTAGCCTTCTGCCTTGAATTCCGAGGTCAGGAGGAAGCTGATTTGCGCGTGTTGAGGATCGCCGTGCTTTGAGGGATCTGTTCACTTTAACCGTGAACTTGCAGGTCTGGTGAAATCTGTGAGGACTAGTTTTAAGCTGCTGAAGGTACGAATTTGAGCAATTCTGGACAGCTTTGATGCATGAGCATGTGTATATTTCAGGCTGTGAAATCTGGTTGATTTTTATGGCTATATTTTCATGAGCAGAATGTGTTTTATTGATTGATTTATGTTCTGTTTCACGTACTGTGACTTGTATGCTTTGAGCATTGATTTCTGAATGGCATACATGCATACATCTTGAGCCTGATGTTACAGATTGATTGATGACCTGATTGAGAGCCACGTTGTGACTGGCCGACAGATGTGTCGTGCCCAAAAAGTCCAACGCTATCATCGGAGTGGTGACTGCCGGATTCGAGT
>KQ996471.1:19739-34104 GCA_001598015.1 Dorcoceras hygrometricum
TTTGTCATCACCAAAAAGGGGGGAATTGTTAGAACAATATCTATTAAGTTTTGGTGATAACAAAAAGACTAAATGGACTGATCGTTCATCATGTGCTATTTCAGCAGATGGAGTCTTCGTAAAGATTCAGCAGATGGTATTCGTGTTGAGTTCTATCGTGTTTTGCTAAGAAGTGTCTACGACAGCGTTTTGATAAGTTGGTACGACGTCGTGGAATTGCACAGTATCATTTCAGCAGATGAAGATATCAGCAGATACTTTCTTAGAAGAGTTCAGCAGTTGGTTAGTCTTTTTGTTGAAGATGATGATACGACAACGTTTAAGTTAGTTGGAACGACGTCGTTGGGGTGCCAAGGCAAAGATCAGCAGATGCTTTCATGAAGAGATCAGCAGAAGCGTTCTTGTAGAGTTCAGCAGATGGTTAGAACATTTCGTTGCGGAACGACAGCGTATTGGATAAGTTGTAAACGACATCGTTTAAGTTAGTTGGAACGACGTCGTTGGGATGCCAAGGCAAAGATCAGCAGATGCTTTCTTGAAGAGTTCAGCAGAAGCGTTCCTTTTGTCAAACCAGCAGATGCTTTACTTGTTGTTATCCAGCAGATGTATTTCGAAGATAGCAAAACGGTGTCGCTTAAATAAGTGGACACGACATCGTTTCATTGCTAAAGATCAGCAGATGGAAAAACGCTTACGCATTTCAGCAGAGATTTCCTCTTAGCGTTTTTTTTCCAGTTGAAGCTTTCAACGACGATGGATGTTAGTGCTGATTTCCAAAGTAATTTCAGGCGCAAGCTCTAAGTATTTGAAATACGATCGTTTGCTTATTTGGAAAAGATTTATTGGATCGTACAGTTGCCTGGAATGAAGGAAACAAGGTGGGTACTATTTTGGGTGAATAGTACAAGTGTACAGTGGCCGTTTCTCTATGCTTGCACATATATGGAAAGAAGACAAATTGGCTCTGTGAATGAGCGTTTGACCTTGCAGTGGAGCAGAGATTACGGTGTACTATTTTGGCAGTAATTCAAACGGGATTTATTCCTTTGGAGAGTTAATGTTACCGTTGCAATCGAAGACTATAAATATCAGCAACGGTGATTGAAGAACACACTTCGCTAATTATCTATTGCTGTAACGCTGCCAAAATTAAAAACAGAGCTTTCACTTCGTTGATATTTCAAAAAGCTCAAGACTCGAAGAACAATTCGTTTTTGATCTTCATTAGATAAACTTTCGAGTCAAATTACAGTCTCTAGCTTCGTGTTCTCATTGATTTATTTGATAGAGTCTGTAAACGAACTGTCTTTCAAGAAGTTCGTAAAACGTTATAAATCTTGTAAACCAGCAGCTAGTCTGCGTGAAGCGTTGTGAGGTGCTAGGAGTTCTCAAGGTTGTTGGCTTTGGGATCGGGTGCTTGTAGATTGTCTACTTGTATCAAAGTCTTCTAGTGATACCTTCCGAGGAGGAAGAAGGGGAGACGTAGGATATTAATATCCGAACTTCCAGAAACAAACTCTCGACTTGAACTTTTACTTACGCATTTATTTACAGTCGCACACTGTTTATTGTTCACAAACCAATCGGCCTATTTCCGCACATTTATTTGTGGCTGAGAAGTTTGCTAAGACTGAGAATCCAAAAGTTTTTAAAAGGTGTTTTTGAAATAGAAAAATCTAAGGAGTTCATTCAACCCCCCCCTTCTGAACTCCTATTACTTCGTGATCCTATTTCCGGGGACCATCACGCTGGATTTATCGGGTGAAATCTGCGTGAGAATTGGAGTTGATTTGGTGAACTTTAGGTCGAGATCTGATTCCTTAGCGTTAAGAAGTGAAACGCGCTGTTTTGGGTGTGTTTGAGTGTGAGATCTGCTCGGTAGGGATCTGGTGATCGAGTGTAGCGCTCAGAGAAAAACGCCGTCGTTTGGCAGAGATCTGTTAGCGTTGTAGTATTTTAGACCTTGCCTTAGCGTATTTTGTATTGGTTCCAAAACGTCGTCGTTTGTTTGAGTGGCACGACGCCGTTTAGATATAGCATTAGCGAGGGATCTGTTTCGCGTGAGAGACGTCTGTTGAAGAGGCGCGGGAGCAGATGTCAACGCTGGTCAACTCTTTCAGTAGCATGATCGCTGGTGTGCGAGAAGCGACGATGAGCGCTAGTTTCAGATGTCACCGATGCGACGTCGTTTGATTATGTTGGTGCGTCGTCGTTTTGTTCATTAGCGCTTAGCGTGATTGTATTGTGCGATCGGAGAGATCTGATGTTGTATCGCTGGTGCATTTCAGACTTCACGCGTGCGGCATCGTTTTGTTAAGTTCGCTGTGTTTCGCGTAGCGCCTTGTGATACCAGCGATGCATTGAGCGCTGAGAGATCTGTTGGATTTTAAGCGCTAGTTTGAGGCATCTGGTTGGCGCTAGTTTATGATGCAGGAATCTGTTTTAGTCGGGAATTAGTTTAATACAAGTGTTGAGCAACACTTAGAACATTTTCCACCCGATATTTCTTATCCTCTTCTCTATTGAAACCCTCGACCGACACTGTTCATTCGAACATTTCTCCCATCGATCGCCGTCGTTTCTAGCTTTTGTTTTGGACAAGTTAGGTGGCGCTGAACTCCCCTTGGTTAGCTCTTTCGATTGCTACCCATTTGAGGCTCTGAATCGCCGTTGGAGAGGAAGTGCGAAGTGGCTGGACGTTCGAAGATTTCTGAGAAATCTGTGACGTTCGTTCTTCAGCTCTTTTGAGTTTTGGGTGAGCAATTCCTACTGTTCTAAGCTTTGTATTAGGTGTTAGAACTTTAATTAGAGGTCAGACCAGATTTGAGTCTTCGGCAGTAGATGTTAAGCAGAATTGATATGGTATTGAATTGCTGTTATATGATGCTTTACCAGATTTCAGCTTCCAGGAGCCTTCTACCGTGGTTGAGGAATCCTGGAGAGATCTGTTTCGTTTAGGCCGTGAGTTTCCGTGCCTTGTTCGAATCAGTGAGGTAGAATTAAGCTGTTGAGGTTCGAATTTGAGCAACTCTGGACAGCTTTGATGCTTGAGCATGCGTATATTTCAGGCTGTGAAATCTGGTGGATTCAATGGATGTATTTACGTGGAACAGATTGATGATTTATATGATTTGATGTTCTGTTTTCACGTATGATTTATTGTATGCATTGATATTGAATATTGATTGCCATTCATGCATACATATTGAGCCTGACGGATTGATTGATGACCTGATTGAGAGCCACGTTGTGACTGGCCGACAGATGTGTCGTGCCCGAAAAGTCCAACGGTATCATCGGAGTGGTGACTGCCGGATTCGAGTGTCTACCACCGAGCTGTGATGGGCTGACGGGCCCCGATTATCACGGACCGATGATTTCCACCGGCCGATTTGCTGTG
Source organism: Dorcoceras hygrometricum (assembly GCA_001598015.1). Lineage (NCBI taxonomy): Eukaryota > Viridiplantae > Streptophyta > Magnoliopsida > Lamiales > Gesneriaceae > Dorcoceras > Dorcoceras hygrometricum. Next base: position 23,140 of record KQ996471.1, read on the forward strand.
CGTGGTATAGAGGCTTGCTTGAGATGATTTGCCATTCGATTTTCTGGTCTAGCTGTCCGATCTTTGATAGCCCTCATGCATTTCATAGCATTGATTTATAGCATGTTGCATGATTAGTTGTTTTGATGGCTCTTCGTACTGAGGCTTGACCTCGTATTTGTTTCCTGCTTTTGTGTTGTTTGGGTCTGTGTTACCCATTTGCAGGATCTTCAGGTAACCAAGCTGGACAGAGTTCAGGTTCAGCTGGTCGATCCCGGTTCCCTTAAGTCCCAGTCTATTTTATTATGTATTTGAACCGGGGGATGCCCCATGATTCTATGTATTCGGGGATCTATGGTTGATTTGAGATTCGTGTTACCTGTTTTGTTTGAGTTTGAGTTAACTCATTTTTGAGTATTGATATTTTGACTGATGATTTTGAGTTCAGGCCCATTTTATTTAGAAAGTTTTTAAGCCCTATTTTATGCTTCCGCTATTATGTGCTTAATGCACTATAATCCTTGTATATTAGCACGGGGCTTGACATTTTTGGTATCAGAGATTAAACTGGGATAAGCTCGATTTTCTTTGATCACACTCGAGTCTAGGCACAGATTTTGATTTGATTTTTGATTGACTTTGTGACTTATGTGATCTTTTATCTGTCTATGTGATATATCTGCTGTGAGATCTTACCTCTAGACTTGTTTAGATGCCGCCGAGGAGAGGAAGAGGTAGGATGACTAGACGTACCGAGGAGGAGTCTAGGGCAGGTAGTGATGATGATGTTCATCAGGTTGAGAATGTTACCAGACAGATAGGCGAGATGGAGTTGGTCTTGGCTAGGTTTCAATGGACAAACCCTCCGACGTTCGCCGGTGCTTAGGGCGGTCTGATGGCTGAAAGTTGGCTAGTTCAGATGGAAGAATTGTTCGATACCTTGGAGTACGCTCCCGAGAAGAGACTGAAGCTGGCGGTGTTGCAGCTGAGAGACAATGCAAAACGCTGGTGGAGAGGTATTTCCCGTATCCTTCGAGATAGTGGGGCTGTGATTACTTGGGAGAGCTTCTGTGAGGCGTTTCGACAGGAATATACCCCGGAGTCCTTCTACAACAGTCGCGAGCAGGAGTTTGACAATCTGAAGCAAGGAAGCATGAGGGTAGCTGAGTACGCCCGCCAGTTCTCTTCGCTTTTGATGTACGTCCCTCATGTAGCTAACCAGGAGAGGACAAAGAGGAACAAATTTCTGAAAGGCTTGAGGCCTGATTTGTACCGGATGGTTTTGTCTGGTTCACCAGCGACCTATATTGATGCAGTGAACCGAGCAGTGGATATTGAGGAGAGTCTGTTGGAGGTGGATGCTCCGACTCAGCCGACTGCTGGACGCACCTATCAGCCTGTTCAGGATGCGTCGCAATATTTTTATTCTCCACAGGGGTCGCAGCAGCAGCAGCCGAATCGCCAAAGGTTTCGACCTCGAGGGAAACAGCTTAAGAAGAAGGCGAATTCGAGTTCCTCTGGTTCTGCGAGTTCTGGTTCTGGCAGTGGTTCTGGCAGCGGTTCTGGCGGCATGTCTTGTGGACAGTGCGGAGGAAGGCATCCGACTTCGCAGTGTCGTGGAGTTCAGGGGTTTTGTCATAATTGTGGACAGCCTGGACATTTTCAGAGAGTATGTCCTTTGTTGAGGGGTCAGTCTTCAGTTCCTTCGCAGCAGGGATCAGCTGGTGGTTCTTCTCAGAGACCGCAGTTTTCTGCCCCTACCCAGCGATCTGGATTCCAACCCCGTGAGCCTTCTAGGTTTGGAGCACCTTCGAGACCTCAGTTCCAGATTCCACAGCAGGCCCAGGCGAACGCTTTGACGAGAGAGCAGGCTGAGGAGATGCCTGCCATAATGATCGCAGGTGCATGCTCTATTTTATATTATCCTGCGAGAGTTCTATTTGACACTGGTGCATCACACTCTTTTATTTCTGAGTTGTTTGTTTATGAGCCAACCCCGTGAGCCTTCTAGGTTTGGAGCACCTTCGAGACCTCAGTTCCAGATTCCACAGCAGGCCCAGGCGAACGCTTTGACGAGAGAGCAGGCTGAGGAGATGCCTGCCATAATGATCGCAGGTGCATGCTCTATTTTATATTATCCTGCGAGAGTTCTATTTGACACTGGTGCATCACACTCTTTTATTTCTGAGTTGTTTGTTTATGAGCATGGGTTGAGTTCTTCCCCATTGTGTGATGTTGTTTCCGTGTCTACTCCTGTTGGTGTGAGTCTGTGGTCCCGTGAAGTGGTGTTGGATTGTGTGCTTCGATTTGATGAGCATGTTTTGGTGTCCAATCTGATTGTTTTGGGAATCAGAGATTTTGATTGCATCTTGGGAATGGATGTATTGTCTAGCTATAAGGCTACTGTTGACTGCTTTCATGGTGTGGTGAGATTTCGCCCTGATTCGGGTGAGAAGTGGGAGTTCTACGGTGCTGATTCGCGCTCGAAGATTCCGCTGGTTTCCGCCATGGAGATGTTTAGCCTGCTATCGCTGGATAATGCTGGATTCATGATTTACACGCTTGACGTTTCCCGAGAGCCACGATTGGAGTTGAACGACATTCCGATCGTCCGAGAGTTTCCCGATGTGTTCCCGGATGAGATTCCTGGATTCCCTCCAAGGCGTGAGATCGACTTCAGCATTGAATTGATGCCCGGTACCACCCCAATTTCTAGAGCTCTGTATCGGTTGGCGCCCGCAGAGTTGAAAGAGCTGAAGGATCAGTTGAGAGATCTCTTGGAGAAAGGCTTCATCAGACCGAGCATGTCGCCTTGGCGAGCTCCGATTCTTTTCGTGAAGAAGAAGGATGGGTCTATGAGGATGTGCGTGGATTTCCGACAGTTGAATAAAGAGACGGTGAAGAACAAGTATCCTTTGCCGAGGATTGATGACTTGTTCGATCAGTTGCAAGGATCGGTCGTATACTCGAAGATTGATTTGCGCTCTGGTTATCACAAGTTGCGGATTAGAGATGCTGACATGGCGAAGACAGCTTTTCAGACTCGATATGGGCATTATGAGTTTCTTGTCATGCCGTTTGGGTTGACGAATGCCCCAGCTGTTTTCATGGATTTGATGAATCGCGTCTTTAGTGAATACATCGATCGGTTCGTGATCGTCTTCATAGATGACATCTTAGTATATTTGAGGAGCATGAGAGAGCATAAGGAGAATCTCAGATTGGTGTTGCAGATATTGAGAGACTCGCAGTTGTACGCCAAGTTCAGAAAGTGCGAATTTTGCTTGATAGAATTATCTTTTTGGGTCATGTGATTTCGGCACAAGGAATTTCGGTGGATCCGAGTAAGGTCGAAGCAGTTCTCAACTGGGAGAGACCTAGGAATGTTTCCGAGATTCATAGCTTTTTGGGATTGGCTGGCTATTACAGGCGTTTTATCGAGAAGTTCTCTTCAATAGCCAAGCCTCTGTCTTAGTTGACTCAGAAGGATAGAAAGTTCGTTTGGACTCAGGAATGCGAGTACAGTTTTCAGAAGTTGAAGGAGAAGTTGACTACTGCTCCTGTATTCGCTCTACCGTCTGGGTCCGGAGGATTCGTGGTGTGCTCCGATGCTTCTCTCAATGGTTTGGGATGTGTTCTAATGCAGAACGGGTACATGATCGCCTATGCGTATCGACAGTTGAAGCCTCACGAGACGAGGTACCCTGTTCATGATTTGGAGTTGGCCGCGATAGTGTTTGCCTTGAAGATTTGGCGACATTATCTGTATGGTGAAGAATTTGTGGTGTACACCGACCACAAGAGCCTGAAATATATCTTCACGCAGTCTGATCTGAATATGAGGCAACGACGTTGGATGGAATTGCTCAAAGACTTTAACTGTGAGATTCAGTATCATCCTGGGCGGATGAACTCGGTTGCCGATGCCTTGAGTAGGAAGACCCAACCTGCGATGCTTTCATTTTTGAGTGTTTCGAAGGTCTACGAGCAGTTGAGTACTTTTGGTTGGAGATTTCAACCGGGTGATCAGTACTTCATGGTTTCATCGATTCAGGTAGAACCGCAGATTGTGAATAAAATCAGAGAGGCGCAGAGGACTGATCCCTATATCCATGAGTTGAGGATTAAGGCCCAGAATGGTCAGTCTGATGATTTCTCTATTTCTTCAGATGGATGTCTGAGATTTCGAGGGAGATTAGTGGTTCCGAAACTGATTGATTTGAAAGAGGCCATCATGAACGATGCGCATTGTAGCCGGTATAGTGTGCATCCGGGCGAGAGAAAGATGTATCATGCCTTGAAGTCTCACTGCTGGTGGGCAGGCATGAAGAGCGACATCTCTGGTTTTGTTGCTAGATATCCAGCAGGTCAAGGCAGAGAGAATGAGACCTGGTGTACTGCTACAGAGTTTGGAGGTGCCTCAATGTAATTTGGAGCACGTCGCCATGGATTTTGTGACTCATCTACCTCGATCGAGTAGGGGATGCGATGCGATTTGGGTGATGATTGATAGACTTTCGAAGTCAGCCCATTTCATTCCCTATGATGTGAGGTGTTCTATGAAGAAAATGGCGAAACTGTACATCGACCATGTGGTTAGATTGCATGGAGTTCCTGTCTCGATAGTGTCTGACCGAGATCCAAGGTTCACTTCTCGTTTTTGGAAGAGTCTGCAAGCAGCGATGGGTTCAAGATTGGCTATGAGTACAGCCTATCACCCACAGACAGATGGTCAGTCTGAGCGGACCATTCAGACTTTAGAGGATGTACTGCGTGCAGTAGGGATGGATTTCAGTGGTGGCTGGCAGGATTCGCTATCCTTGGTTGAGTTTTCGTACAACAACAGCTACCAGGTGACTATCGGAATGGCTCCATTTGAGGCTTTGTATGGTCGCAGGTGCAGATCTACGATCTGTTGGGAAGAAGTTGGTGAGGCTTTGTATGGTCGCTGATATGATTCTCGTTGGTTAAGAAAGGCAAACGCGTGATATTGATTTCCACGCGCCCTCAATTCAATGTTCAAGAGAACCAAATTATGCCCGATCGTTAGAACAAGATGTTTAGGATGTGTGAAATCCTTTTCCGTATGAATTCTCAAAGGAAACAAAAATCACAACGAAAAGAAAACGATTAATCTCAAACGAACCTTCAAAGGAACTCGTCTTTGACAATCCGTGCGAAGATCAACCGACAAACGCCACAAAGTTATAGACTTTGATAAGTTTGATTTATTTTAAGGTAAACACAAACTTTGCAAGAAAGCAAAATATTTTTTTGCATAAAACTCAATAATTTTGAAATCCACCTCCTAATATATATATAGACTTGTTTCCAAGAGTCCTAGTGATTCTTTCCAACCTAGATTAAGGAAAGTAATTTTAAAGCCAAAACAAACCAAATGTCATATGCATGTGAAACCAAATGTCCTGTGCATAGAGCGCATGCATGCACTCGTTATTTTTTGTTCATCTTCATTTGTTAGTCTTGGACTTGAATAATATTGACAATATAATCTCTTAATCCTCCAACTAGCTTTTCATGTGCAGGATTCCCCTCTTCTTTAAACATTTCTTGGGTGCTCAAGACGAGTCCGTGAAGGGCTTCTTTGAACTTCTTGCTGCGTCCTCTTGTGATCGGTCCCGAGGGCAATGCTAATGGATACCGTCGTATAGCTGTGATTGTATCATCCTCCCCCTCTTGAGAAGGATTTGTCCTCAAATCTTGATCTTGACCTACATCGAATAAAGAGAGGTCACTAACATTAAAAGTAGAACTCACATTATACTCACCGGGTAGATCCAACTTGTAGACATTGTCATTGATCTTCTCTTGCTCTGCGCCCCAATGGAAAGGAGCGTTCTTCTTGATCACCGCTGTCATAGGTGCTGCTAGTGTGCTAAAATCTCTTACAAACCTCCTGTAGAAGCTGGCGAGGCCATGGAAGCTCCGAACTTGACCGACAGTAGTAGGCGTTGGCCAATCACGAATAGCACTCAACTTTTCTTCATCCACTTGTATACCTTGAGAGCTCACAACATATCCAAGGAAAACAAGTTTTTCCGTACAAAACACACACTTCTTGAAATTAGCATATATATGTTCCGCCCCAAGTGTTGTTAGTACGAGCCTCAAGCTTTGTAACCTCTTAAACATATCTCGATAATAGTGGTTGGGCACAAACCTCTTCCTCATAACCCTCTTCATTTCATCCCATGTCTCAATAGGCCTCTCATTGTACCGCTTCTTATTTGCCACTAGTTGATCCCACCATAGAAGTGCATAATCCGAAAACTCCACCACCGCCAACCTAACTTTCTTAAGTTCGGAGTAATGGTGGCAATCAAACACGAACTCTACCCTCTTTTCCCACTCGAGATATGCCTCTGGGTCTGATTTTCCTCGAAACGAAGGAATCTTCATCTTAATGCTACTCACATTCTCAAGTGCTCAACATGCTCATCTAAATGTTTGCTATATATCAGGATATCGTCAAAGTAAACCACTACAAACTTACCAATGTATGTACGTAGGACATGGTTCATTAGTCGCATAAAAGTGCTCGGTGCATTCGTTAAACCAAATGGCATCACTAACCATTCATACAAGCCATACTTGGTCTTAAACGCAGTTTTCCACTCATCACCTTCCCTCATCCTAATCTGATGGTAACCACTTTTAAGATCGATTTTGCTAAAGATGGTAGACCCGTGCAACTCATCCAACATATCATCTATTCTAGGTATGGGATGTCTATACTTGATAGTAATGTTATTGATAGCCCTGCAATCTACACACATCCGTCAAGATCCATCTTTCTTTGGCACCAATAAAACAGACACAGCACAAGGTGACATGTATTCACGCACATAGCCCTTAAGTAAAAGCTCACTCACCTGTCGTTGAAGCTCTTTAGCCTCTTCTGGATTGCACCTATATGCTGGACGATTTGGCAAAGCACTCCCCGGCACCAAGACAAAAGTGGAAGAAGGAATATTCAAACTCGAGAAAGACTTACGATGAGGAAGTTTTTTTTTTTTTTTTTTTCGTTTTTTTTTTTCTTCTTTTTTTTTTCTTCCTTTTTTTTTTGCTTCTTTTTTTTTTCAAGACTCAATGCAGAAACTTGCGTAGAAAAAAAAATAAAGATAGATCTTGATGTTCGAGAGGAAACTCAAGGAATTTTGGTATTTTGGATAAGAAACGTTCTTGTTCAACAGAACCTAGGCTCTGATACCAAATGATATGATTCTCGTTGGTTAAGAAAGGCAAACACGTGATATTGATTTCCACGCGCCCTCAATTCAATGGCCAAGAGAACCAAATTATGCCCGATCGTTAGAACAAGATGTTTAGGATGTGTGTAGATTGCAGGGCTATCAATAACATTACTCAAGTATAGACATCCCATACCTAGACTAGATGATATGTTGGATGAGTTGCACGGGTCTACCATCTTTAGTAAAATCGATCTTAAAAGTGGTTACCATCAAATTAGGATGAGGGAAGGTGATGAGTGGAAAAATGCGTTTAAGACCAAGTATGGCTTGTATGAATGGTTAGTGATGCCATTTGGTTTAACGAATGCACCGAGCACTTTTATGCGACTAATGAACCATGTCCTGCGTACATACATTGGTAAGTTTGTAGTGGTTTACTTTGACGATATCCTGATATATAGAAAACATTTAGATGAGCATGTTGAGCACTTGAGGCTCGTACTAACAACACTTAGGGCGGAACATCTGTATGTTAATTTCAAGAAGTGTGTGTTTTGTACGGAAAAACTTGTTTTCCTTGGATATGTTGTGAGCTCTCATGGTATAAAAGTGGATGAAGAGAAGGTAAGAGCCAACATCGAGAAGAAGATTCAGCAATACACCAGGCAAGCCAATAAAGGAAAGAAGAAGGTTACTTTTGAGCCTGGAGACTGGGTGTGGCTGCACTTAAGGAAAGAACGGTTCCCAGAGAAGAGGCGTTCCAAACTCTTACCAAGGGGCGATGGACCATTCCAAGTGCTAGAGAGGATCAATGACAATGCCTACAAGTTGGATCTACCCGGTGAGTATAATGTGAGTGCTACTTTTAATGTTAGTGACATCTCTTTATTCGATGTAGGTCACGATCAAGATTTGAGGACAAATCCTTCTCAAGAGGGGGAGGATGATGCAATCACAGCTATACGACGGGATCCATTAGCATTGCCCTCGGGACCAATCACAAGAGGACGCAGCAAGAAGTTCAAAGAAGCTCTTCACGGACTCATCTTGAGCACCCAAGAAATGTTTAAAGAAGAGGGGAATCCTGCACATGAAAAGCTAGTTGGAGGATTAAGAGATTATATTGTCAATATTATTCAAGTCCAAGACTAGCAAATGAAAATGAACAAAAAAGAACGAGTACATGCATGCGCTGCATGCATAGGACATTTGGTTTCACATGCATAGGACATTTGGTTTGTTTTGGCTTTTAAATTACTTTCCTTAAGATAAGATTTTCAAATAGTATTAGATAAGGTAAGAGATTGAGTCCTTCCATGACTAGAAGATTTGTTTCCTAATAAAGAGGGATTCTAGGTTGAAAAGAATCATTAGGAGATTTGTTTCCTAATAAAGAGGGATTCTAGGTTGGAAAGAATCACTAGGACTCTTGGAAACAAGTCTATATATATATTAGGAGGTGGATTTCGAAATTATTGAAGTTTTATGAATAAAAACCTTTTGTTTTCTTGCAAAGTTGGTGTTTACCTCAAAAAAATTAAACTTATCAAAGTCTATAACTTTGTGGCGTTTGTCGGTTGATCTTCGCACGGATTGTCAAAGACGAGTTTCTTTGAAGGTTCGTTTGAGATTAATCGTTTTCTTTTCGTTGTGATTTTTGTTTCCTTTGAGAATTCATACGGAAAAGGATTTCACACATCCTAAACATCTTGTTCTAACGATCGGGCATAATTTGGTTCTCTTGGCCATTGAATTGAGGGCGCGTGGAAATCAATATCACGTGTTTGCCTTTCTTAACCAACGAGAATCATATCAGTCGCAAGTGCAGATCTCCGATATGTTGGGAAGAAGTTGGTGAGAGACAGCTTTCTACCCCTGAGTTTGTGCAGCACATGAAGGATCAGATTGATTTGATTTGGGGTAGAATGAAAGCTGCTCAAGATCGTTTCTCTAGCTATGCTAACAGAAGACGTCGACCGTTAGAGTTTGAGGTTATCGTGTGTTTCTCAATATTTCTCCTTTCAAGAGCGTGATGCGATTCGGATTTAAAGGCAAATTAGCTCCTAGATTCATTGGTCCCTTTGAGATTGTTGAGCGGATTGGACAGTTGGCTTATCGATTGAGTCTGCCTGAGGAGTTAGCAGTGATACATGATGTCTTTCATGTGTCTATGTTGAGAAAATATGAGCCAGATCCTTCCCATGTTTTGAGAACCGACGAATTTGAGCTGGATTCTGCCTTAAGCTATGTCATCCAGTGCAGATCCTGGATAGGAAGGAGAAGCAGCTGAGGAACAAGATAATTCCATTGGTGATGGTCCAATGGATACGCATGGCCGAGAAGAAGCTACCTAGGAGGTTGAGGAGAAGATGAGACTGTTGGCACAGCGGCAGATCCGGATCCCGTTTCCCGGGGCACAGCGGAAGATTTAAATTTTGCACCGGGAACGGTCAATACATAAAATCAAATGCAGTAAAACATTCATAGGATGTTTTAGAGCGTTACCTTGCTGGCGTCTAGGCGCTGGCTCCGACCAGTTTCACAGGGAAACTGGCACTTCAACGGTTGGCAGCGGTAGTTCTCCTAATCCGGTCCACGACTGGAAACAGGACTCCTTCGTCAGACTGCACTAGAAGACCTGAAGAATTTACCACGAACGGAATCTCCTCGTCACAGTGGTCGAAACAAGTCCAACCACGAAGGCGGCGACACACGGCGGCGGCGCGTGTGGTGGTGCGGCGACCGAGAGGTGAATGGGAGAGGGAGGGGCGGCTACTTGTGTCTAGGGTTGTAGAGTTGTATCAAGTGTAGACAATGTAGCCCTAGGTCTATTATTAATAGACTCATGATGGGCTTAAACCAACCCAATGGGCCTGGGGCGGGCCCAGGTCCATATGAACATTCGGTTAGTTTCTATCACCGTGGCTTCATCATAATCCCGATCGATGATCAGATCGGACCGATCTACACAGTTTCCAAAACTGAGTATTATGATGCGAAAACAATTTTTCAGACCACCTAGTCCAAAATTGCAGTTTAGCCACTCCAAGTTTCAAGGATAGTCAAACTAGCCCAAACTTTAGAGAAATTGCAATTTTACCCCTGTTGACTTTTAGGAAGTCGCACTCCCTAAATTCCTCCTCCTATGCTCAACACATTGAGCTCAGTTTCCGTGCGGTAATCGTGAAACCAGTACTTGTGTTACCCTCAATGGTTCAGGGATACAGCTAGCTGTGGGCCCACAACAATTGCGACTCCGAAATCACAATTTCGGACTGACCCATCGGATCATGGTAAAGCGCCTAGCAACATCGTCCCATGATCCTCTAGGTATCATTGATAGTGCCTGCAAGAACCAGTCGGTCATGGTTAGCGTACAGTACGGTCTTTTCAACACATATATCCCGATCAGATCAACGATCATTGGTAAATCGAGAGTCGCTAGAGATCCAATAACTTTGCATACATCTCGGAGATCAAATAATGACATCGCGTGTGTTACTAGGTAAATTCATTTACCCAAAACACATCTAGTACTCTGGCCAGAGATTTATCACACTATTATCTCCTCAGATAGCATAGGATATCCACGCACAAAAGGCGAGCGGTGAATCCTCGACAACGAAGCATCGACTCCTACATGTATCGGGACCTCACCCAATCCCGCCACCTAATGACCCCAACTGAGTCGGTAAACGGTCAAAGTGAGGCACCTATCATGTAGAGTCTCAATGACGTTTCGAGTAGTGAGGGCTAATCTGTACAACCAAGA
>KQ996471.1:34121-44946 GCA_001598015.1 Dorcoceras hygrometricum
CACATCGCAGATGCTAGTCTCAAGCTCGGGCGGCCTTATCCTCATTTTGACGGCCCAATCGACTAGGAACGAGTTCAGAATACACAGTGACTATTAGATGTGTTTCATGATAGCCATCATATCCACTATCACATCTAACATACACTATGGTGCATTCTAGGTCTTTATCCAACACAATTGTTAACATTATAACATAATGAAAATAAAGAATGCCATATAACAATACGAATTTCATAAATAAAGATGGTTATACAAAGAGTCAATAAAACCCACACGCCACAAGTTGGCTAGTTGGGCATCTACTCTAACAGAGACAGGACTGGCCTCATCTGTTTGAGCACTGATAGTGTACATTCCAGGTAATTTTTAAGCTTTGATTTGAGAGCTTGCTAGTTGTTTGTGATTGAATTGAATGTTTGATTGAGTTTCATCCCTATGTTTTCCTTTGATTTCGAGGACGAAATCTCTTAAGGTGGGGAGAATGTGAGGATTGAGAAATTTGAATTTAGAATTTTTGAATTTTCAGATTTCAGATTTTGTGATTTTTGGTGAAATCTGATTTGAGAATTTCAGATCTCTCATAGAGCATTTCATATTTCTAGCCGCTGGATTTATCGGGTGAAATCTGCGTGAGAATTGGAGTTGATTTGGTGAACTTTAGGTAGAGATCTGATTCCTTAGCGTTAAGAAGTGAAACGCTGTTTTGGGTGTGTTTGAGTGTGAGATCTGCTCGGTAGGGATCTGGTGATCGAGTGTAGCGCTCAGAGTAAAACGTCGTCGTTTGGCAGAGATCTGTTAGCGTTGTAGTATTTCAGGCCTTGCCTTAGCGTATTTTGTATTGGTTCCGAAACATCGTCGTTTGTTTGAGTGGCACGACACCATTTAGATATAGCATTAGCAAGGGATCTGTTTCGCGTGAGAGACGTATGTTGAAGAGGCACGGGAGGAGATGTCAACGCTGGTCAACTCTTTCAATAGCGTGATCGCTGGTGTGCGAGAAGCGACGATGAGCGCTAGTTTCAGATGTCACCGATGCGACGTCGTTTGATTAAGTTGGTGCGTCGTCGTTTTGACCATCAGCGCTTAGCGTGATTGTATTGTGCGATCGGAGAGATCTGATGTTGTATCGCTGGTGCATTTCAGACTTCACGCGTGCGGCATCGTTTTGTTTAGTTCGCTGTGTTTAGCGTAGCACCTTGTGAGACCATCGATGCGTTGAGCGCTGAGAGATCTGTTGGATTTTAAGCGCTAGTTTGTGGGATCTGGTTGGCGCTAGTTTATGATGCAGGAATCTGTTTTAGTCGGGAATTAGTTTAGTCGATAGAGATTGAATAGAGGATTTTAATACAAGTGTTGAGCAACACTTAGAACATTTTCCACCCGATATTTCTTATCCTATTCTCTGTTGAAACCCTCGACCGACACTGTTCATTCGAACATTTCTCCCGTCGATCACCGTCGTTTCCACCTTTTGTTTTGGACAAGTTAGGTGGCGCTGAACTCCCCTTGGTTAGCTCTTTCGATTGCTACCCATTTGAGGCTCTGAATCGTCGTTGGAGAGGAAGTGCGAAGTGGCTGGACGTTCGAAGATTTCTGAGAAATATGTGACGTTCGTTCTTCAGCTCTTTTGAGTTTTGGGTGAGCATTTCCTACTGTTCTAAGCTTTGTATTAGCTGTTAGAACTTTAATTAGAGGTCAGACCAGATTTGAGTCTTCGGCAGTAGATGTTAAGCAGAATTGATATGGTATTGAATTGCTGTTATACGATGCTTTACCAGATTTCAGCTTCCAGGAGCCTTCTGCCGTGGTTGAGGAAGCCCGGAGAGATGTTTCGTTTAGGCCGTGAGTTGCCGTGCCCTGTTTGAATCAGTGTGGTAGAATTAAGCTGTTGAGGTACGAATTTGAGCAACTCTGGACAGCTTTGATGCTTGAGCATGCGTATATTTCAGGCTGTGAAATCTGGTGGATTCGATGGATGTATTTACGTGGAACAAATTGATGATTTATATGATTTGATGTTCTGTTTTCACGTATGATTTATTGTATGCAGTGTGGTAGAATTAAGCTGTTGAGGTACGAATTTGAGCAACTCTGGACAGCTTTGATGCTTGAGCATGCGTATATTTCAGGCTGTGAAATCTGGTGGATTCGATGGATGTATTTACGTGGAACAAATTGATGATTTATATGATTTGATGTTCTGTTTTCACGTATGATTTATTGTATGCATTGATATTGAATATTGATTGCCATTCATGCATACATATTGAGCCTGACGGATTGATTGATGACCTGATTGAGAGCCACATTGTGACTGGCCGACAGATGTGTCGTGCTCAAAAAGTTCAACGCTATCATCAGAGTGGTGACTGTCGGATTCGAGTGTCTACCACCGAGCTGTGATGGGATGACGGGCCCCGATGATCACGGACCGATGATTTCCACCGGCCGATTTGCTGTGCGTGGTATAGAGGCTCACTTGAGATGATTTGCCATTCGATTTGCTGGTCTAGCTATCCGATCTTTGATAGCCCTCATGCATTTCACAACATTGATTTATAGCATGTTGCATGATTAGCTGTTTTGATGGCTCTTCGTACTGAGGCTTGACCTCGTATTTTTTTCCTGCTTTTGTGTTGTTTGGGTCTGTGTTGCCCATTTGCAGGATCTTCAGGTAACCAAGCTGGACAGAGTGGAGGTTCAGCTGGTCGATCCCCGTTCCCTTGAGTCCCAGTTTAATTTATTATGTATTTGAACCGGGGGATGCCCCGTGATTCTATGTATTCGGGGATCTATGGTTGATTTGAGATTCGTGTTACCTGTTTTGTTTGAGTTTGAGTTAACTCATATTTTGAGTATTGATATTTTGACTGCTGATTTTGAGTTCAGGCCCATTTTATTTCGAAAAGTTTTTAAGCCCTATTTTATGCTTCCGCTATTATGTGCTTAATTGCGGTATAATCCTTGTATATTAGCACGGGGCGTGACATCTTCAGACAAAGGAAACCATCGTCGTTCATGTTTATTCACCTGGTTAAGTCTAAAATCTGGTTCTTATGCCATCGTTGAAATTCTATGATGAACAGATTTCTAAAAGTAGAGTTCTGTTTATGTGTTATGTAAGTTCAGACTTCTCCTTTTTATATGACATCTGAAATTGGTCATTTTCCCTAGCGTTGACTTGCGTTGACATCTGTTGTAGACCAATGACATCTGAAGTGTTTCCTCTTCGATGAGACACTCACGTCTTAAATCAGATTTCATCCTTTATTCCTTTGTTTAAGTTGCGTTGACATCTGTTTGACCAGCAAATCTGATTTGTTTCTTCTTCGTTGAGACTCTTACGTCTAATTCAGATTTCATCCTCTGTGTCTTCGATACTTCTTCAATTGATACAGAAAGCACAGATTTGAATTCCTTGTTTATTTCCACTTCAATTCGAAAGAATTATCCGATTCAATTGACAGATTCAAGTAGTATTTTTATTCAGTTTTCATCTTCGCAAGCATTTCACAGAATCCTTATACAGTTCCAGAACATCATTTAACAAACAAAAACTAATAAATCGTACTAAGAGAAAAGGAAAGCAGAATTTACAAAAGAAAAGAAATAGCAGAAAGATTATGTTTAGAAATGTTTTAAGTTATGACAACGAAGAGGGTCCCCAGAGGAAGGGTGAGTGCGCGGCTGACGAACCGTGTGCCCTTTCAAATAGGAAGGATCAGGATTACAGTTTGACGGATCTGTATACCCCTTCAACCATGAGCTTTATGCTAATACTGATATCAGGAGTTTGATCAAACGAATTGGACCAAATGTTTAAGTGTTGTCATAATTTCAGAAAATGAATGAAGAGCGCAAGTGTGATTTTAATCACAGCTCTGCAGAAAATTTTAAAGCTGCTTCGTTTACGAAGTACAGTAAATGTTTTCAGAACTGGTTAATGTTTTATGCTTTCAGATCTTTCAGATTCCTCAGTTATGTATTGCGCTTGTTCATTCTAAAGCGTATTCAGAATTCAGATTCCATTACTTGTATTGCATGATTTCGTTCCTCCAGATTTACCTGCTGGGCCTTAGGCTCAGTAGTTTTCATTGAGTGCAGGTAATGAACAGTAAGGAGCTGGAGGGAGATGAACAGAAAGGAAGGATGTGTTTATCGTGGACATCAGATTTCATTGTTCCTTTCAGACCTTATTTTGTTGTACAGAAAATCTAGTCGTAGTTTTTGTAGTATCAGATTTCTAGTTTCATTGCCTTGTAGGAATTTTGTACAGACTTCATGTTTAACTATGTATACAGTTTCTTTCGAATCATTAGATTTCTACCAAACTTCTATTATTTCCACGTACGTTATTATGATTCAGATGTGTAATAGTTCCGCATTTCTTTATAAATCACGTCTGATTTCTTTCCTTGTTCGAAACATTGAGTGTATTCACACTTTAGTCCAGAAAGTTAGTTATGACTGGTTATGTCATCAAGATCGAACTTTCTGGGTCTTTAAATTCGAACCCCAAAACTTCTAAATTCCATTCAGAAAAGTCTGGTCGTTACAGTTGGTATCAGAGCATGGTCCTTGAGATAAACACACTTCCAGTCTGAGCAGATCTCTCCAGCCACTTCTAAATTTGTGAGTTTTAATTCATGTTCTAGCATAAAGTAATCTCTCGTAATAGAATTGTGGTGGTTTTGGTTACGTTTACAGAAATGGCAGGTCGAGGTAGAGGAAGAAGAAGTTATACAGAAGGGGACAGTGAATCTGAGGGAATGAACCCTGTCCTCAACAGCATGGCTCAACTATTAGAACGGTTAGTTGACCAAACCACTAATGGGAATGGTCAGTCGTCAAGTAGGATAGTTAGCAGAGAGGATCCTCAGGAGAAGTTCAGGAGGCAGCGACCTCAGGAGTTTTCCGGCACTACTGATCCTCTTTTATCAGAAGCTTGGATTAAGTCATTAGAAGTTATATTTGAGTACTTACATCTGACAGACTTGGAGAGACCTCGGTGTGCAATATATATGCTACGAGGAGATGCAATGATTTTGTGGGAGGGAGCCAAGTTAACAGTAGACTTGGAAATGCTCACCTGGGAAGAATTTAAAAGGGTTTTATTTGATCAATATTTTACTGTAGATGTGAAAGAATAGTTGCAGAGTGAGTTTTTAACTCTTAAGCAAAAAGGGATGGCGATGCGGGACTATATCCGCAAATTCGAGAGAGGATGTTACTTTGTTCCACTGATTGGGACAAATATGGATGCCAAGCTTCGCCATTTCATCAACGGGTTGAAGCCCATGATTAAACATGATGTTAGATTGGCAGAACCCGTGGATTATAGAGCGGCTGTGAATAAAGCTCTGCGGGTAGAACAAGACTGGAAAGCAATCGATGATGAGAGGCAATTAAAGAGACAAGCCTTCCAGCAAAATGATCGAAGAAAGTTCAAGATACGAAATAGCAATCAGCAAGGGTCACAAGGGAAAAGGCCGATTGCTGCTCAACCTATATCTGTTGTGCCAAATAATGGGAATAGGCCTCCTTGTACTACTTGTAAGAAGAATCACGCGGTCCAATGTCGTTTTGGCCAAAACGTGTGTTATCCCCGTGGCAAGCCAGGCCATATGTCAAGGCATTGTTCCCAGAAGCAGCAAATCATCACCAGTAGGGCATATGTGATGACCGCTGAAGAAGCTCCAACAGATACCGCCATGATGACTGGTAAGATTTCTGTCGCCAACATGTCTACAGTAGCATTGTTAGATTATGGTGCAACTCATTCGTTTGTGTCAGATAGATTTCTAAGAAATTGCCTATTAAACCAGAAGAAGTAGAAGTAGGATATTGTGTTCAGATTCCTGCGGGAATAGTATAGTAACCAACCTTGTTGTTCGAAATATAGAACTTAAGTTGCAAGGGAATATTGTTTTTGCAGATTTAATAGTATTGCCGATGCTTGAGTTTGACTTGATATTGGGAATAGATTGGTTAACTAAGTATGAAACTGTCATAAATTTTAAACAGAGATCTGTTGAAATTAGGATGCCTGACGGGAGTTCATTTGTGTTCAAGGCTGACAGATATGATAGTATTCCTAAGCTAGTATCAGCTTTGAAAGCTCAACGTTATTTAAGAACTGGATGTCAGGGATTCTTGATAAGCACTTTATCGATAGAACCAGAAAAGAAAATCATATTTGAGGACGTAGAAATTGTAAAGGAATTCCATATGTGTCAGGCCCCGTGCTAATCACACAAGATTACAGCACAATTAAGCACATAATCACGGAAGCGTAAAACAGGGCTTAAAAATTTTTCGAAATAATATGGGCCTGGACTCAAAACATACATTCAAAATATCAATACTCAAAATACGAGTTGAATCAAACTCATATAAAACAGGTAACGACAAATCTCAATCATCAACGATCCCCAAAATACATAAAGACGCAGGGCATCCCCTGGTTCAATACATAATAAAAAATTGACTGGGACTCAAGGAAACGGGGATCGACCAGCTGGCGCTCCACTCTGTCCAGCTTGGTTACCTGACGATCCTGCAAATGGGTAACACAGACCCAACAACACAAAAGCAGGAAAAGAAATACGAGGTCAAGCCTCCGTACGAAGAGCTATCAAAACAGCTAATCATGCAACATGCTATAATCGATGCCATGAAATGCATGAGGGCTATCAAGGGTTGGATAGCTAGACCAGTGAATCAACTGGCAAATCATCTCAGTCGAGCCTCTATACCACGCACGGTGTATCAACCGGGGAAATCATCGGTCCGTGATCTTCAGATCCCGTCAGCCCAGCACAGCTCGGTGGTATTCAGACACAACCAATCAGTCGGTCCCCACTCCGATGATAGCGTTGGACTTTTCAGGCACGACACATCTGTCGACCAGTCACAAAGTGGCTCTAAATCAGGTCATCAATCAATCTGTCAATCAGGCTCAAGATGTATGCATGTATGCCAATTCAATATTCAATACACAATGCATACAATTCAATACGTGAAAACAGAATGTAAAACTCAATCAATTCACAAGCTGTATCACGTAAATCACAGAAGCATATCAGCAGATTTCACGACATCAATCACAGCCATGTTCACGCTCAAAGCCGCTACATCTGCTCAATTCGTACCTCAAACGGCTGATTTCTACCTCAACAGATATAACAAGGCACGGAAATTCCAACTAGCACCAACCAGCTTTCACCTGACTCCTTCAACCACGGCAGAAGCTATCCTGAATCTCAAATCTGTTAAGAAAACTCATACTCAGTTCATATCTAGCTCAAATCTGAACTTCAATACATAATTTCCTACGGCCAAGAACTCGAATCCGGTTCTACCTCTAAACAAAGTACTAACTATCCATACTAAGCTTAGAACAGTAGGAATTCCTTACCCAGAAGCTGAAACCAGCGGAAGAACTATCAAATTCCACTGTACGAAGAAACCAGCAACTTCGCGATCCTCTCCAAGGTCGTTCTACAGCCTCAACTGGGTAACAATCGGAAGAGCAACTCACAAGGAATCCAGCGACACCAAAATCGCTCAAAACCACGGTGGAGAGCGGCGGCAATCGACGGGACAATAGTTACGGTGAACAGTAGCTATTATGGGATTCGAAGAATGGAGATAAGAAATATCGCGCTCAGAATAATTCTAAGTATCGATCAACACTTATCTATATATCTCTCAATCCACCAGCTGCTGCTCACCAAAATCAGCAGACATCGAAACAGTACGTATCTTACAACAGACACCAGCGGTTGCTCACAACAGAAATCAGCTCTTCCCCTCAACGAAACCAGCAGCAACCATCAGACGTTGTACTCTCAAAAGAACATCAAAACGACGCTGCATCAACTAATCAAAAAGACGCCGCAGCGCTACAACTGACAACAGATTCCTTTCAAAACAACCAACAGCTCGTCACGCTAAACAACTCAACGACGTCGTAAGGGATACGTCACCATTGCTGCCAACAGCTGAACAAAAGTGTGACACTCAAAATGCTACGTTTCAACTTAATAAAACGACGTCGCCTCTCCAACAGCAGCTGGTTACTCAAACCATCGGCTGGTCACCAACTAAATCAAATTCCTCGCAACGCAACAGTTGATAGCAGATTCCTCTTCAAGCGCTACTGCTGATTTAGCGAAATGACAACGTATCATCACTCGCTACAGTACCGTTGACTTGAGTTGACGTCTGAAATGAGCTATGTCTGATTTTCACGAAACGACGGCGTATTACTCCAGCGCCATCAATGACTGATCAGACTTCATCAACTAGCTCTACAGCTGAACACTAACGCCTGAATTCCTACTGGAATCAGATTTCTCTCATAAAACCCTCAAATCTACGCGACTATTCCCAAATCCAATCGATTAATCACTAATCTAAAATCTGATTCCTCACATTCTCCCACCTTAAGAGATTTCGTCCTCGAATTCAAAGGCAAACTCAGGGAAGAATTCAATCAAACATCATAATCAAACACAATCATCTAATCAAGCTCAAATCAAAGCTTAGAAATTACCTGGAATTACACTATCAGTGCTCAAACAGATGAGTCCAATCCTGTCTCATCTTCTCTTCAACCTCCTAGGTAGCTTCTTCTCGGCCATTCTTGCGCCATTGGACCATCACCAATGGAATCACTTTGTTCCTCAGCTGCTTCTCCTTCCGATCCAAAATCTGCACTGGGTATTCAACATAGCTCAAGGCAGAATCCAGCTCAACCTCGTCGGTTCTCAACACATGGGATGGATCTGGCTCATATTTCCTCAACATTGACACATGAAAGACATCATGCATCGCTGCCAACTCATCAGGCAGTCTCAATCGATAAGACAACTCTCCAATCCGCTCAACAATCTCAAAGGAAACAACAACTCAACGGAAACTGCAACAGAATATGTGGCCACGGTGAGTGTAGGACATGTGGGTGCTACCCACTCACCCCTACTCGTCCACCCTTACCAGATGCATCAACACCCAACCTATGAACTGTGGTAGCTAGCCACTCGGCGCATAGGGGAAATGAGAGTGCGGTATCGCCGCTCGCCCTCGCATCCTGGTAAGAAAACAAAGAAGCAACAACGGAACAAGGCAATGGCTGCCACAACTGAAATGGAATGTCATGCGTGTATGCAACATGCTGGAACACAAGCATATAAACATATGCAACACAGCAATTAAACACAATAGCATACACAGTCCTCAACCAGGACAACAACAAATCACGGCAGTCCAACACAGCCATCTCGCAATTCATCCAAGCCAAGTTCCACGCTGAATTACAAGCTCAAGATCCGTACCTTAATTCCTAGCTCAATTACCACAATCAAAGGTCCCGAGAAAGCTGAACAACAACCTGTCAAAGCACACAGGGGCATAAATCATCGGGACTCAAATACACAGAAGATACTGCCGGGAGTTACAACTCAACCAGCGATCAATCCCATCAATACCACTTAACAGGGAGCTTAAATCAACTTACTAAATCTAAGATCTTACGACCTCGCTCTAGCTAACAACAGCCTCCAAAAATGGTATAAGATGGAAGAGCTTCTCGAGAGGAGTCCAACGCTACCTCGCACGCATCAAACAACGGCCAGCAACGACGGGAATTCACCGGAAAAGCTCACGGTGAAGAGTGCTCTAGGGTTCGAGAAACAAAAAACGAATGTCGGGAAATTATTCTAAGTATGGGATCTGATATCTCAATCGAAGACCAAGTCTTCCTATATATAAATCCCGTAGCTGCTGAAATCTGAATTAAAATTCCACCGACATAACCAGCAGGCACCAACAAACCATCGGCTGGTCGAACCCCGCAAGCATAATCCCAAACACACAAATCGACGTCGCAGCGACTTAACAAAATGACGTCGCAGCGCTTACGTCATCAAATCTGCCACCAGCTGGTCTCCTAAAACCATCGGCTGATTTCTCTCGCGTGAAATCCTTCCAAAAGCTGGTACCAGCAGCAACATATAAAACGCAATGTTGCAAGTAATCAAAACGGCGTCGCACAGCTGAGTCATCAAATCTGGTCGCTAACTCTCTCCCAAAACCAGCTGCAAGCTACAGTAGAGTTGACCAGCGTTGACGTCTGGAAATCGAATATGCGCATCGACTGTGTGAGACCCAAACCCAACGGGGCCACGATAATTGGGGTAAACAAAATTTTCAAATAAAAGAAGGGCTAAAAGAGAATTTGTTATAAGCTGTATCTCTTATAACTTCAAAGGAAAAGAAACTCAAGACCAATTCGAAGATCAGCAGATACTCAACTTTGCGCGCTACTGCTAAAACATATGCGGAAAACAGGGTATTTCATATAACTTTGCAAATTGCGGATTACAACAGCTGTTATTTGAGATAAATATACAACCATTGCTACTGATTTAATACAGCACATCCTAATCAAAACGATATAACTATGACACGGAAAACGTAGGCCTTGGATAAACACAACGCCACCCATCTGCTGATTCAAGTTCCACCTGCTGTTCCTCCTTCAGCTGTCGTACCTGCACCATTTTAAAAGCTAGTGAGCCTAAAGGCTCAGCAAGTAAAATCTGAGTAGTAACAATTTCAATAAAAGCAGGCAGACATCTATACAATGCATATGTTAAGGAACTTCCATAAACACTGTTCTTTTCGTAAACAGTTCAATAAACATTTCAATGGCAGAAACAGGGGAAGATGGCCCAGTTTCTTATTTCTTTCAATTCCCTTTTCAGTTGATCATGGCATATAAGTTCTATTTGGTCCGTGTTGCACTTTGATCAAAATGACT
>KQ996471.1:45504-58327 GCA_001598015.1 Dorcoceras hygrometricum
TTAAAGCAACTGCTGAATTTAAAAGCACAATGCAGCTGCTGATTTCTAATCAAAGGAAAGCAACTGCTGATACTAAATAAAGAAAGATGCATCTGCTGAAATTTACAAAGAACTTTTGTAATATCAAAACAACGATCGCGCTACCAGCTGTTGCCTATTAAACCAGACTTTATACTGATCTAACTAGCACTGCTGATTACACAAATCATCAAATCTTGATATTAACAGAGAGAGAGGAAAACATTCATAAACATTAAAACATACAGCTGCTGAATCTTAACAAGTAGATACAGCTGCTGAATACGTAACTCTTCATCTGTAATATCAAAACAACAACGATGCTATCAGCTGTTGCTTATCAAACCATACCAATGATTCAACCAGCAACTGCCAATTACACAGTTATCAAATTCTAATATTACAGCTATTTCGAGAACATTCATAACATTTCTGGAAATTGAATTCCAATCCTCAGTATCTTTTAAACTTCATAACCTTTCTAAAAATCATACTGGAAGCATTTTGAACATCAAAACCTCATTTTTCGAACCCACCTTTCTTTCCTTTTCATGTTTAAATCATTTCAAACATGAACTATAAACATTTCAACAATAAACAGGCAAGCAGATCCATTAAAACACAATATATGCTTCAAATGGTGTAGAAAAAGATCAGCTTTTACGTGCCTTGATTTAAAGCTTTGCAACCACAGCTAATTCCTGCAGAATCCTCCTGTTGAGCAACTCACAAATTCTTTTTAATTTGTAAAACACCTAAACCGTTCTTTTAAAGAAATCATTTCACCTCCTTAAAACATTTTACAATCGAATTTCAAACCAACTTGTGCATTGCCCTTTGGAGTTACCTGCTGAAATAAGCTGCTGCGCAATCTTTCCTGCTGAAATGAGCAATTCAGCAGATACATGATAAAAAAAAATTGCCAAAATGGCCCATATGATTTATAAAATGCATAAATGTGGTCCTATGGATTTTGGGGCGTTACATCTATCCTCGGGAGCGGATATCCGTTCTTCACGGTAACTCTGTTCAACTCCCGGTAGTCAATACACAATCTCATGCTACCATCCTTCTTCTTCACAAACAGAACCGGTGCGCCCCATGGAGAAAAACTAGGGCGAATGAACCCCTTGTCAAGCAACTCCCGAATCTGCTCCTTCAACTCCTTCATCTCGGTAAGAGCTAAACGATACGGTTCCTTAGAGATAGGCATTGTACCTGGCATCAGCTCAATAGAAAACTCCACCTCTCTCTCTGGTGGAACTCCTGCTACATCGTCGGGGAAAACATCTGCGAAGTCCCTGACTACCTCCACATCAGACAACAAAGGGCCTGCTGGATCTCCTGAAGCAGTAACATTGGCCAAGAACGCCTGACATCCGTGCTCAACTAGCTTCCTGGCCTGTAAGAAATATATGAATCTGGGCTTCCGCTGTCTCCTCGTCGCCTCAAAAACAAAATCCTCTTGCCCTGCTGGCTTGATCGTCACTGACCTCCGCTGGAAGTCAATCACCGCACCAAACTCCGTCAACCAATCCATGCCTAGGATGAGATCGAATCCTGACATCGGCAACACAACTAAATCTTCTTGGACTGCATGATCCTGGAACATCATCGTCAATCCCTGAACTACTCTGGTCTTTGTCAGATCCTCTCCTGATGGGACTGTCACTGCGAGAATCATACCCAAGCTCTCTGGTGTAATACCCATCCTCTGCATGAACGCACTTGAAATAAACGAGTGGGTCGCCCCTGAGTCTAGTAATGCAAGGGTGGTGACACCAAGCACACGAATCTCGCCTGAAACGGAAACATTACACAGGCACGCGTTTACAGTTAAAATAGGTCTCAACAAGTAGTTCAGATGCCTAACACACGTTCTAGGTTAGCTAGCCCAATGGTCCATGATCACATAGAAGTCCTAGAAGGCATACAGTTCCACTAAGTTCAACCGGTCTAAGGCATGAATCTCCTAGTAGTGTTCTACTCAGCATGAAATCTATCTACAGCAAACACTAAACTCAAAAATCAAAGAGAAATGGCAGAAATCCTAAAGAGGAATACCCGTGAGCAAATTAGTATCTGGATCTGCCGCCTCTGCCTGCATCACGAATACATGCCCCATGGTCTGTCTCTTCCTGGGGCAATCTCTGGAAATGTGTCCCGGTTCCTTGCAATGAAAGCACTTCCCTGATCCTGCCATGAAAGTTCCGGAATGCTGCTTGTTGCACTCCTTGCAGATCGGAAATCCTCCGGGTCTAGGGGCGCTGGCCCCCTACTATTGTGGCCTCTGCTGGCCCTGTGGTCTATGCGGCTGATGTCCCTGCTGAGTTGGGCCCTTAGAAGGCCCCTGAAACGGTCTCTTCGCTGGTGGATGCGAAGACTGGCCCCTGACGGGCGGCTGTAACTGCCTCTTCCTCTGATAGTCATCCCTCATGTCCTTTCGGCCCCTCTCGGATCGGTAAGCCCTGTTCACTGCTGCCATATAGGTAGTCACGTCCGCCATGTTCACATCATGGCGGATGTCTGGTCGCAGTCCATCAGTGAACTGCCTCAATTTCTCCCTCTCCACAAGCGAGATCGAGGGCACAAAGTGACACCCCCGCTCAAAAAGTCTCACATACTCAGCAACCGACCTGTCTCCCTGGCGGAGACTCATGATGTGACGTCCCAATCCTCATGGGGTCACGAAATATTAATAAAAAGAAAAGAAGGGCTGAATGGGAATTGTTATAAGCTGTATTTCTTATAACTAAATCAAAACTCAAACACAAACAAATATGGCGCCTGATACTGGAACGGCTGAAACAATTTCTTTAATAGCAGATGTTACAAAAGTGCAAAATGCGATATTACAACTTTGCAATTCTATATGAATTCACTCTTGTTATAATGGATCTAATACAGACTTAACAAAAGATCAAAAACAACAACAGCTGCTGCAGAAAAAAATCGGCCGTAGATAAACACAATCACCACAGCTGCTTCAGTCACTGCCTCCCGCCTGCACCAGCTCTGTCCCACCTGCACCATTTTAAAACTAATGAGCCTAGGGGATCAGCAAGTAAAATCTGAAGATAACAATTTCGCATAATGCAGGCAGACATCTAAACATATCGTAACTTAACAAAACAGTTTAAAGGAAGTCATTCATCAGCTTTCATAAACTTTATTTCGTTAAACTTGGAATGGGGAAGATGACCCAGATCCCATTCTTATTTTCTTGTAATTTATGACTTAGAAGCTCTCCTTAGGTCCGTGGTGCGCCTGATCAAGTGAATACTGATATCAGCCTTAGCATTTAGCTCGTGGTGAAGGGGCAACTGACATCTGGACAGCTGCTCACCCCTCCATGGTGACCGTCTGTTATCTATGACATAAATCCTTAAATTGAAACGTTCTTCCTTTAAACTCATAGCTGGTTGAAATTTGATTTTGAAATCATCGTTCGGGTTCACAGTGCTTAGAAATTCTTTCTTTAAAACTTCTTTAAAACTTTGTCGAGTATCGGGTTCTACTGCTGAGACTTATCGCTAAAAGGAATCAGCTGTTGGTTCTAAGAAAATCAGTTGCTGGTTCTAAGAAAGTCAGCTGCTGGATAAGAATCAGCTGTTGGATAAGAATCAGCTTCTGGTTCTAAGAAAATCAGCTGCTGGATAAGAATCAGCTGTTGGATAAAATCAGCTGCTGGATCTACGGAAATCAGCTGCTGGATAAAAATCAGCTGCTGGTTGTTGACCGTAGTCAACTCAGCTGTAAGGTAAACAATAATGAAGGACTAACCCAACTCAGGCGCAAGACAACTCACGGCTGAACGTGTACAAATTTTAACGGCTGAACGCAACACTTAGAATTTTCTTAACACAAAGATAACTGCTGAAAAGGGGAACTACTGAGTATAACTTGATGTTGTAACATCAAAACCACGGCTGTGCTATCAGCTGTTGCCTATCAAACCAGACTTAACTTCTGATTCAACTAGCAACTCCAATTACATAGCGTCAAGTTCCGATGTTACCATTCACCGGAAGGAAGAACATTCATGAACATATTACTTAAACCCGATTGCTCAACATTTTAAAACAACATTTTCATCTTCTTCATCGAAGCACTCTTTAAAATTTGCAACAGAAACAAAACTTTAACCCGATCATCCAAGCATTTCCTAAAACATGTTTAAACATGAACATAACTTATCTTAACATAAACAGGCAACAATCATGCACTGAAAACAATATATGCTTTAAAATGGCGTAGAAAGAATCAGCATTTACTTGCCTTAAACCTGCGAAACACAGAAGCATCGGGTCTCAACAGGAGTTCTCCACAAGCACCACTACGAGCACTTTGAAGTTTTTAGAGAGAAAGAGAGAAATTTCTGGACAACGATGAAACTCTCTTGTTATGAAACAATCATATACGGGATATGACTTGTAGTAGGTATTAACACTTGAGTAGGCATTGGGGGGGGGTCCTACCAACCCGTGTCCTTTTCAAAAGAATTTGTCAAATATTCCCTACTACTATTTTGAATTTGAAAACTTTACCAAAACATTTTAAAAGAACTATTTTTGTCCAGCTGAGGGCATTTTAAACCAAAATCTGAATCTGCTCGTGTTTATGCTCGGGCGACAGCTTCCTGGAAACCTTCCGCGTCATGTCTCAAAGCAACAACTGAAAATCAGTTGTTAAAACAAACGAAATAAACTTAAGACTGAAATACGCAATATCAAATAAGCCCTTGAAATAGAAAAGGGTTAAATATGTGATCCTATGGATTTTGGGGCGTTACAACTCTACCCTCCTTAAAGAAATTTCGTCTTCGAAATTCACTTACCAAACAATTTTGGGTAACGACTAAGCATATCAGCTTCTGTTTCAAACGTAGCTTCTCGTTCAGATTGATTGAACCATTGCACCTTAACCATAGGAATACTACGGTTTCTTAGCTTTCTAATTTCTCGAAGAAGAATCCTCTCGGGTCTCTCTTCATAACTTAAATCTGGTGCTAGCTGGATAGGTTCATGACTTAATACGTGAGATTGGTTAGGAATATACTTCCTCAAAGCTGATACATGGAATACGCTGTGCACTGCTGACAGCTGCGGGGGCAACGCTAAACGATAGGCTAACGTCCCTACTCTTTCTAAAATCTCGTATAGTCCAATATATCTGGGACTCAGTTTCCCCTTCTTCCCAAAACGCATAATTCCCTTCATTGGAGCAATTCTCAAAAATACATGATCGCCGACTTCAAAATTCAGCTCCCTTCTCCGGTTGTCTGCGTAACTCTTTTGCCTGCTTTGAGCAGCCTTCATCCGCTCCTTTATCTTCCTAACAGCTGATGTTGTTTGCTCCACTACATCTGGTCCTAAACCAGCTCTTTCACCAACTTCATCCCAGTGAAGAGGTGTTCTACATTTACGATCGTAGAGCGCTTCTAATGGAGCCATCTGTATAGCTGATTGATAACTATTATTATACACAAACTCTACTAGAGGTAACTTCAGCTCCCAGCCTTTGGAAAAATCCACAATACAAGCTCTAAGCAAATCTTCCAGAATCCGGATCACTCTTTCCGATTGTCCATCTGTCTGGGGGTGAAAGGCTGTGCTAAAAGTTAGCTTCGTACCCATAGCTTTATGCAAACTCTTCCAAAAAGCTGACGTAAAATTCGGATCCCTATCAGACACAATTGAAACGGGAACACCATGCAGCCTCACTATTTCTTTTATATACAAGTCTACGTATCTGCCCACATCGTATGTCGTCTTCACTGGCAAAAAGTGGGCAGACTTAGTGAGTCTATCGATTATTACCCAAATGGAATTATACCCTTGTGCAGTCTTTGGTAAACCAACTACAAAATCCATAGCTATACATTCCCACTTCCATTCGGGAATAGGCAGTGGCTTCAACAACCCAGCTGGTCTTTGATTTTCATCCTTCACCAGCTGACAAGTTAAACATTCCGAGACAAATCTGGCAATGTCTCGTTTCATCCCTGGCCACCAGTACAACTGCTGGATGTCTTTATACATTTTAGTACTCCCTGGATGTACAGTATAAGGGGCTGTATGAGCTTCTGCCATCAAATCTGATCTCAAGGTGTCCACTTGTGGCACCCATATTCTTCCTTGAAATCTGATTACTCCACCATCTGAAAAGTAGAGACTGCTGCCTCTTTCCCTATCTTGCTTAACCCACTTCTGAAGCTGTTCATCTTTCGGCTGACCCTCACGAATTTGGTCCATCAAATCTGATCTCACCGAGAGATTTGCTAAGACTGACTTGCTGCTGCTGGTTACTAATTCTAGTCCCAACTTCTCAATTTCAGCTGCCAAGGGTCTTTGGACAGTGAGTTGTGCTAGTCCAACGGACTTTCTACTCAAAGCATCAGCAACCACATTAGCTTTTCCTGGGTGATAGCTGATCGTGCAATCATAATCTTTTACCAGCTCTAGCCATCTCCTCTGCCTCATATTCAGCTCCTTCTGAGTGAAAAAGTATTTGAGGCTCTTATGATCTGTGAATATCTCACCACTTCTACCATACAAATAATGTCTCCATATCTTCAAGGCAAACACTACAACTGCCAGCTCCAAGTCATGAGTGGGATAGTTTTTCTCGTGGTCCTTCAGCTGTCGGGAAGCATAGGAGATCACCTTTCGATCTTGCATCAATACGGCACCTAAACCCATCTTAGACGCATCTGTGTAAATCACAAACTTCCCTTGATCAGACGGCATGGTTAATACTAGTGCTTCTATCAGCGCTTGTTTCAACTTCTCGAAGCTGATTTGGCATTCTGGAGTCCAATCATACTTAACCAGCTTCCTTGTTAACGAGGTCAAAGGGACAGCTATCTTGGAAAATCCTTGAATGAATCGCCTATAATAACCGGCTAATCCCAAGAAACTCCTTACCTCTGAAACCGACTTTGGTATTGGCCAGTCACGTACAGCTTCTACTTTGGCTGGGTCTACTTCTAATCCATCCTTAGATATAATGTGACCTAAGAATGCTACCTTCTCCAACCAAAAGTCGCATTTACTATACTTAGCGAACAGCTGCTTACTCTTCAAAACTTGAAGCATTGTCCTCAAATGATCAACATGTTCAACCTTTGTCTTAGAGTATATTAGGATATCATCTATAAACACAACTACGAACTGATCCAAAAAGGGTTGGAAAACTCTATTCATCAGATCCATAAAAGCTGATGGGGCGTTAGTTAAACCAAAAGGCATCACTAAAAATTCATAGTGACCTTAACGGGTTCTAAAGGCTGTCTTATATATATCGGCTGCCTTAATCTTCAGCTGGTGGTAACCCGACCTTAAATCAATCTTAGAAAAGACTGCTGCTCCTTTCAATTGGTCAATAAATCCTTTTTCTAACAGATCTTGTATCTGTTCCTTTAATTCTTTCATTTCTGAGGGAGCTAAACGATAAGGTGGTCTGGATACAGGGGCTGCTCCTGGAACTAATTCGATCAAAAATTCTAATTCTCTATCTGGCGGCAGTCCTTGTATATCTTCTGGGAAAACTTCAAAATTCGTTTACCACCTCCACGTCTGAAAGTTGGGGCTTGCTAGTCACTGCTAAGGATGACAGACTTATCATATATCCTACCCCTCCTTTCCTTAAACATCTCTGAGCCTTAAGTGCTGATATAAGGCGATGAATCCTCCACGTCTGATTGGATTCAAATTGAAATGAGTCTCCTCTAGGCGGATTAACTGCTACTGCTCGAGTCTTGAAATTAATTACCACTCCATGCTTGGTTAACCAGTCCATCCCCAAAATCGTGTCGAACTCAGGCATCGGCAAAACAATCAAATCTGCTGAAATCGAATGCCCTTGGAGCCTAAGGTCTAAATTCCTAAACAAATCATGGGATATTAATTCTTCTCCTGAAGGCACTGTCACACAAAAGCCTACAGCTACACGATCAGGTCCAATGGGTAGCTTCCTAGAAAACTTAGATGCTATAAATGAATGGGTGGCTCCTGAATCTAGCAAAGCCACAGAAGGCAAACCAGCTAATAAAATCTCACACGTAACCACTGTAGAATCTGGATTGGCTTGTTCGATCGTCATCACAAATGCCCGGCTGGTCACCAGCTGTCTCGACTTTGGGCAATTCTTCATCATATGCCCTAGTAACCCACACTTGTAATAGACGTTCTGTCCAAGTCTGCACTGACCAGAGTGTGGCTTCTGGCACTTAGGACACACTGGTCTATTGCTACCAGCTGGAACTGCACTGATCGGTTGGATAGGCAGAGGCTTCTGTTCCAGTAGGGGTTTCTGCTCTTGAGGCCTCTGCTGATTCTTATTCTGCTTCTTGAAAGAGGCCTTTGATCTTTCTGCTGAGAGGCCTGCCTCTTCTGCTGCCTTTCTTCATCTATATCTTTCCAATCCCTCTCAATTCACAGGGCTCTATCCAATGCTTCTCTATATGTCTTGGGCACAGATAGCCTAACGTTCATCTTGAACATGGGTTTTAACCCTTCCACGAAGTGGCTCAACTTTTCTGCTGGATCATTTCCAATTAGAGGCACAAAATAGCATCCTATTTCAAACGTCCGCGCATACTCTTGCACAGTCATGCTTCCTTGTTTCAAAGTCAGAAACTCTCTCTTCAACTCAGACATCTTGTCTGCTGTGAAGTACTGTTCGTAAAACACTTGCTTGAAATCTGCCCAAGTAATGTTCATCAAATCCACCGATAGCTTAGCTCCTTCCCACCAAATCATGGCGTCATCCCTCAACATGTAGATAGCGCACCTTGGCCTATCTAAATCTGGCATCTGGAGGTACTCAAAGATAACCTCCATCGACTTAATCCAGCTCTCAGCAACTAAAGGATCAGTCGTACCACTAAACTCTTTCGGCTTTTGTCTTCTGAACTTCTCCTGAGGATCATCATTTTTGGGTCCTCGGCTGCTGGATAATTGACCATTACCTCTGCTATTTTGCTCTACCAGCAATCTTAAAAGTTGGGCAATACTATTGTTATTGTCTGGATCTGTTTCTTCTAAGGGAATACCCCTTCTACCTCTTCCTCGTCCAGACATCTTACAATCTAAAGCCCGTAATCCACCACAATGCAATAATCAGAACATGCCAAAGTTAAAGACAAATGCTCTGAAACATAAAATAAACTCACAGCGCTGGAGAAACGGTCGACAACAGCTGTTCCAACTGGAAGTGCGTATGTTTATCTCAGGACCATGCTCTGATACCAAGTTGTGACGTCCCAATCCTCATGGGGTCACGAAAGATTAATAAAAAGAAAAGAAGGGCTGAATGGGAATTGTTATAAGCTGTATTTCTTATAACTAAATCAAAATTCAAACACAAACAAATATGGCGCCTGATACTGGAACGGCTGAAACAATTTCTTTAATAGCAGATGTTACAAAAGTGCAAAATGCGATATTACAA
The DNA here is from genome assembly GCA_001598015.1 of Dorcoceras hygrometricum. Classification (NCBI taxonomy): domain Eukaryota; kingdom Viridiplantae; phylum Streptophyta; class Magnoliopsida; order Lamiales; family Gesneriaceae; genus Dorcoceras; species Dorcoceras hygrometricum. Next base: position 54,976 of record KQ996471.1, read on the forward strand.
CTTTGCAATTCTATATGAATTCACTATTGTTGTAATGGATCTAATACAGACTTAACAAAAGATCAAAAAAACAACAGCTGCTGCGGAAAAACATCGGCCGTTGATAAACACAATCACCGCAGCTGGTTAAGTCGCTGCCTCCCGCCTGCCCCAGCTCTGTCCCACCTGCACCATTTTAAAACTAATGAGCCTAGGGGATCAGCAAGTAAAATCTGAAGATAACAATTTCTCATAATGCAGGCAGACATCTAAACATATCGTAACTTAACAAAACAGTTTAAAGGAAGTCATTCATCAGCTTTCATAAACTTTCTTTCGTTAAAATTGGAAATGGGGAAGATGACCCAGATCCAATTCTTATTTTCTTGTAATTTATGGCTTAAAAGCTCTCCTTAGGTCCGTGGCGCACCTGATCAAGTGACTACTGATATCAGCCTTAGCATTTATATCGTGGTGAAAGGGCAACTGACATCTGGACAGCTGCTCACCCCTCCATGGTGACCGTCTGTTATCTATGCCATAAATCCTTAAATTGAAACGTTCTTCCTTTAAACTCATAGCTGGTTGAAATTTGATTTTGAAATCATCGTTCGGGTTCACAGTGTCAGGCCTCGTGCTCACAACCGAGTAAAAACCCAAACACATGCGGAAGCTTATCAAAAAGTGGGTAAAATTTTTCGCTTTTAGGCCCGACGGTTTAAAACATATAATTTAAAATAGAACGATACTCAAAATAAGTTCCCAGTTTACAAACCAACAAAAAGAAAGTATAGCATCAATACAAATAAAAGTATCAGACTCCACATCAGAATACAACAACAAAGCACAGGGCATCTCCCCGGCTACTAGACTGATACATACATATATGCTATACGCTACTAGGACACTCAACCACCTCCTGGGGCACCGCCAGCTGGGTTACCTCCTCTACCAGCTGCATGACCTGGACAACACAACAGGCAACAAACAAACCAAGCCCCAGAGGGACATGGGGTCAAACCCCAGTACGGAGAGCAAATAAACAGCAAAGATACATCATAAATAAAAATGCAGATGCTATGCATGAGACACCGGATAACAACAGGAGGCTACGACCAACAAGGGAGCCAAAGAACTCAAGGCATAGCTCAATCAAATCTGCAACGGATAGGTGGCCACTGTGAGTGTAGGACATGTGGGAGTTACCCACTCACCCCTACTCGCTCACCAATTCCAGGTGCATCAATCACTCCCCCTGCTGTTGCCCAACGGGAGATGAGAGTGCGGTATTGCCGCTCGCCCTCGCTACCTGGTAAGAAAACAACAACAATACAACAAGGCACAACTGCCGAAGTACAAGGTACGATATAACTGAGATATGAAATGCAAGTGATGCGAATGCGTGTATGCATATAACAACAAGCAGTAAACACTGGCAGCCATACACGTCAACAACAAACAGCCATCACTGCATTTACTCATGCCAACCTCACGCTGTAACAAGCTCGAATTTGTACCTTACGAGCAACAATTACCAACAATACAGATTCCTCGAGGTAGGAGCAAGACACGGCCTGCACAAAATCTGCCAAACACACGATGCACAGATTTCAGGAAAAGCCTATAAATCTCACGCCTTCTCACTAATTCTCACGGCCTACACATAAAAACTCACGGCTGGAAATTCATATGCACAACTAGCCTTCAACCCTACCCAAAAAACTCAACAGGAAGCTTAATCTAAGGATGGGAACAAGATTTCAAAGAAAACAGCAGCTTCGAGCTTTCAATCCAGCCAACTAAAGCTTCCAAAATGGGTACGAGATGAAAGAACTTTCCAAGAGGAGTCCAACGCTATCTCGAACATGAAAAATGGTGGCCGGAATCGACGGGAATCTACCGAAGAAGCTCACGGTGAATAGTAGTCGAGGGTTTGGAAAACAGAGAACGAAGATAAGAAATATTTGCTAAGTATGGGATCAGGTTTCTCAATAATTGAAGGCCAAAGCTTCCAATATATATATACACGCGAGAAGTATGGATAAAATGCCCACCGACAGAAACAGCTTTCAAGAATTCTAAATGCACAACAGATCCTACAAAAAAAAAACCAACGCATGCGCTAAAACAAGATGAAATCTGAACGCAAACAACGCGGGAACCAAAACGACGTCGCATAGGTGAAATCTGAATGCTAGCGCTAAAAGCTGGAACTGAAAGCTGGTCACCAGTACGCTATACTCACAAAACAGATCTCATGCAAACAGATCTCACGCGAACAGATCTCACGCAAAACACTATACCAGATCTCTCCCACAAGCGCTAATCAAAACGACGCCGTGCTTACTTATCCAAACGACAGCGTTTCGATCCTTAACAAAAACACGCTAAAACCAGATCTCACACCTTAGCGCAAAACAGATCTCACAAACAGACCTCACCAAACCACGGGCCATTCAGATCTCTCACGCTAGCTCAAAACGGTGTCGCACCACTTAAACTAAACGGCGTCGCGTTGCACTAACCATAAAACACGCGAGACAGATCTCTCCTCGCACAAGCAGACTTCACGCTAGCGCTAAACCAGCAAGGCTTACGTCATCCCCACAACATTAACACGCAATGCTGACGTCATCAAATCTGTTACCAGATTTCACCAAAATTTCAAAAATCTCAAAATTTCCAGAAATGCTCCAAATATGATTTCCGACCCGAAAATACAACCCAAACATTAAAAATGAAATCTGAATCACCAGAAATCACTAAAAACCCGATTAATTCCACAATTAAACCTTAATACAATTTCCAGGTCTCACATTTCTCCCCCACTAAAAAGGATTTCGTTCTCGAAATAAACAACAATTCAGATACCAAAACACAACAACAAAAATACAAAATAGGAACTCGCTCAACACAGACCAAGAGTTCAAGATAACTGAGCAAACAATTAACGACAACTAGGGAAGAAATACAAACAAAAGCTACAACCTACTGGAAATATAGCCCAACGGCTACTCAAACAGATGTGGCCACTCGCGCTGCATCTTTTCTTCCAGCTCCCAAGTAGCTTCTTCCCTTCCATGTTTGCTCCACTGCACCATTACCAAAGGAATGGTCTTATTCCTCAACTGTTTCTCTTTTCTACCAAGGATCTGCAAAGGATATTCCTGATAACTCAACGACTAATCTAGCTCTACCTCGTCAGTTCCAAGCACGTGAGACGGATCTGGCTCGTACTTCCTCAACATGGAAACATGAAAGACGTCATGCAGAGAAGACAACTCGGACGGCAACAACAGACGATACGCCAAAGGGCCAATCCTCTCGATGATCTCATACGGACCAACGTAACGAGGGGCTAACTTTCCCTTGC
>KQ996472.1:10124-39297 GCA_001598015.1 Dorcoceras hygrometricum
GCCTCACTTTGACCCGTTTACCGACTCAGTTGGGGTCATTAGGTGGCGGGATTGGGTGAGGTCCCGATGCATGTAGGAGTTGATGCTTCGTTGTCGAGGATTCACCGCTCGCTTTCATGCGTGGATATCCTATGCTATCTGAGGAGATAATAGTGTGATAAATCTCTGGCCAGAGTACTAGATGTGTTTTAGGTAAATGGGTTTACCTAGTAACACTCGCGATGTCACTATTTGATCTCCGAGATGTATGCATAGATATCGGATCTCTAGCGACTCTCGATTTGCCAATGGTCGTTGATCTGATCGGGATATGTGTGTTGAAAGGACCGCATTGTATTCTAACCACGACCGACTGGTTCTTGTAGGCACTATCAATGATACCTAGGGGATCATGGGGCAATGTTGCTAGGCGCTTTACCATGATCCGATGGGTCAGTCCGAAATTATGATTTCGGAGTCATTGTGGTTGTGGGCCCACGACTAGCTGTATCCCTGAACCATTGAGGGTCACACAAGTACTGGATTCACGATTCCCGCACGGAAAATGAGCTCAATGTGTTGAGCAAAGGAGGAAGAATTTAGGGAGTGCGACTTCCTAAAAGTTAACAGGGGTCAAATTGCAATTTCCCTTAAGTTGGAGGGGCTAAACTGCAATTTTGGACTAGGTGGTCTGAAAAATTTTTTTCACATCATAATACTCAGTTTTGGAAACTGTGTAGATCGGTCTGATCTGATCGGCGATCGGAATTATGATGAAGGCACGGTGGTGGTAATGAACTGAATGTTCAGATGGACATGGGCTTGACCCAAGTCCATTGGGCCGGTCCAAGCCCATCACATGTTTATTAAAATAGACCTAGGGCTACAATGTATACACTTGATACAACCGTAGACACAAGAGTAGCCGCCCCCTTCTCTACATCCACCTCACGGTCGTCGCACGCCGCCCCTCTCCCGCCGCTGGCCGCCGCCCGCCGTCGCTCGATTTCTTCGTGGTTGGACTTGTTCCGATCACGATGATGAGGAGATTCCGTTCATGTCAAATTCATCAGATCTTCTAGTGCAGACTGACGAAGGAGTCCTGTTTCCAGTCGTGGACCGGATTAGGAGATCTACCGCCGCCTACCTTGAAGTGCCAGTTTCCCTGTGATTCTGGTCGGAGCCAGGCGCCTAGACGCCAGCAAGGTATCTTTTATAAAACATCCTATGTATGTTTTATTGCTTTGATTGTTATGTATTGACCGATTCCCGGTGAAAAAATTTTAAACTTCCGCTGTGCCCCGAGAAACGGTATCTGGATCCACCGCTGCGCCAACAGTGGCTCCGGAGGAGAAGTGACTTGTGGACAGTGTGGAAGTCGTCATATGACTTCTTAGTGTCGTGGAGTTTGGGGCCTTTTCCATAACTGTGGGCAGCCTGGACATTTTGCTCGAGTGTGTCCGGCTGGAAGACAGTCCTCGGGTCAGTTGCAGCAAGGTTCTGCTGGTGGTTTCGCAGAGACCGCAGACTTTTGTTCAGTACCAACGATCAGGTTTCCAACCCCGTGAACCGTCTGGGTTTGGTGGACCTTCGAGACCTCAGTTTTCGGGACCGCAGAAAGCTCAGGTGAACGCCTTGACAAGAGAGCAGGCGGAGGATAGACCAGAGGGAGTGATTGCAGGTACTTGCTTTATCTTTGACTTTTCTGCACGAGTTTTATTTGATACTGGAGCATCACACTCTTTTATTTCTAAGCTATTTGTGTATGAGCATGGGTTGAGTTCTTTCCCACTATGTGATGTTGTCTCTGTATCTACCTTTGCTGGCATGAGTTTGTTGTCCCGTGAGGGAGTGTTGGATTGTGCTCTTAGGTTTGATGAGAATGCGTTGGTGACTAATCTGATAGTCCTGGAGATTAGAGATTTTGGCTGTATTTTGGGAATGGACGTGTTGTCCAGTTATAGAGTGACAGTTGGTTGTTTTCATGGTGTAATGAGATTTAGGCCTGAATTTGGAAATAAATGGGATTTCTATGGTGCTGATTCGCGACCTAAGATTCCTTTGATGTCTGCCGTGGAGATGTTTGGTTTGTTGTCGCTAGAGAATTCGGGGTTTATGATCTATGCCTTGGATGTTTCCCAATTATCACGAGTGGAGTTGAGCGATGTTTCGATTGCTCGAGAGTTTCCCGACGTGTTTCTGGATGAGATTCTTGGATTCCCTCCGAGACGAGAGATTGACTTCAGCATAGAGTTTGTGCCAGGAACAGCCCCGATTTCTAGAGCTCCGTATCGGTTGGCGCCAGCTGAGTTGAAGGAACTCAAAGAGAAATTGCGTGATCTTTTAGAGAAGGGCTTCATTAGACTATGTCGCCCTAGGGAGCTCCGATCCTTTTCGTGAAAAATAAGGATGGATCTATGAGGATGTGTGTGGATTTTTGGCAGTTGAACAAAGCGATGATTAAGAACAAGTATCCGTTGCTGAGTATTGATGACTTGTTCGACCAGTTGCAGAGATCTTCTGTATACTCTAAGATTGATCAGCGGTCTGGTTATCATCAGTTGCGGATCAGATACGCTGACGTGGAGAAGACGGCTTTCAAGACGAGATATGGGCATTATGAGTTTTTGGTGATGCCATTTGGATTGACGAATGCTCCTGCTGTCTTCATGGATTTGATGAATCGCGTCTTCAGTGAGTATATCGATCGTTTTGTGATTGTCTTTTGGCTGGCTATTATAGGCGTTTTATCGAGAAGTTCTCTTCGATAGCTAGGCCGATGCCTCAGTTGACCTAGAAGGATAGAAAGTTTGCTTGGACTGAAGAGTGTAAGTCGAGTTTCCAATTGCTTAAGGAGAAGTTGACTACTGCTCATGTGTTAGCTTTGCCTTTGGGTTCTGGAGGTTTTGTAGTTTGCTCTGATGCCTCTCTAAGTGTTTTGGGTTGGGTTCTGATGCAGAACGGGTGTGTGATAGCTTATGCGTCTCGATAGTTGAAGCCCCATGAGACGAGATACCCCGTTCATGATTTAAAGTTGGCTGTGATAGTGTTTTCCTTGAAGATTTGGCGTCATTATTTGTATGGTGAACAATTTGTGGTGTACACCGACCACAAGAGTTTGAAGTATATCTTCACGCAGTCAGATTTGAATATGAGGCAACGCCATTGGATGGAGTTGCTGAAGGATTTGAGTGTGAGATTCAGTATCAGTCTGGGCGGATGAATTTAGTGGTCGATGCTTTGAGTAGGAAAGCTCAACCTACGATGTTGACGTCAATGAGTATATCCAAAGTCCATGAGGATTTGGCGACTTCTGGATGGAGTTTTCAGTCGGGTGATCATTGCTTCGTGGTTTCTTCTTTTCAGGTTGAGCCACAGATAATAGCAGACATTAGAGCAGCGCAGAGGACTGATTTGTACGTTCATGAGTTGAAGATTAATGCTCAGAATGGTCAGTTTCAGAATTTTTCTGTTGCTTCTGATGGATGCTTGAGATTTTGAGGTAGGCTGGTGGTTCCGAATTTGATTGATTTGAAGGAATCCATCTTGAATGAAGCTAATTGTATTCGATACAGTGTGCATCCGGGCGAGAAGAAGATGTATCATGCCCTGAAGCCTCATTTTTGGTGGGAAGGCAATGATATCTCTGGATTTGTAGCTCGATGTTTGAATTGCCAACAGATCAAAGCTGAGAGGATAAGACCTGGTGGATTGCTACAGAGTCTAGAAGTGCCTCAATGGAATTGGGAGCACATCGTCATGGATTTTGTGACGCATTTGCCTCGATCGAGTAGGGGATGTGATGCGATTTGGGTTGTTGTTGTTAGACTCTCAAAGTCAGCCCATTTCATTACCTATGATGTGAGATGTGAGATGTGAGATGAAGAAGATGGTGACTATATTGACCATGTTGTGAGATTTCATGGAGTGCCGGTTTCGATAGTGTCTGATAGAGATCCGAGGTTTACTTCCCGATTCTGGAAAATCTTGCAGGCACCGATGTGTTCGAGATGGCTATGAGTACAGCCTATCACCCACAGACAGATGGTCAATCTGAGAGGACCATTCAGATTTTGGAGGATATGCTGCGAGCAGTTGTTTTGGATTTCAGTGGTGGCTGGCAGGATTCCTTGTCCTTAGTTGAGTTTTCTTATAACAACAGCTACCAGGTGACTATTGGGATGGAACCTTTTGAAGTGATGTATGGTCGTAAGTGTAGATCATCGATCTGCTGGGAAGATATTGGTGAAAAGCAGTTGTCTACTCCTGAGTTTGTGCAGCACATGAAGGATCAGATTGAGTTGATTCGGAGTAGGATGAAATCTGCTCAAGATCGACGTGCTAGCTATGCTAACAAGAGACGCAGACCTTTGGAGTTTGAGGTTGTCGATCGAGTTTTTCTCAAAGTTTCTCCTTTCAAGAGTGTGATGAGATTTCGATTGAAAGGGTATGTTGGCTCTTAGATTTGTTGGTCCCTTTGTGATTGTTGAGAGGATCGAAAAATTGGCTTATAGATTGAGGCTGCCTGATGAGTTAGCAGATTCATGATGTGTTTCATGTGTCAATGTTGATGAAATATGAGCCAGATCCATCCCATGTGTTGAGGACTGATGAAGTCAAGCTCGATTCTACCTTGAGCTATGTTGAATATCCAGTGCAGATTCTGGATAGGAAGGAGAAGCAGCTGAGGAATAAGGTTATTCCGTTGGTGATGGTCCAATGGAGCAAGCATGGTCGTGAGTAAGCTACCTGGGAAGTGGAAGAGAAGATGAGACAAGAGTGGCCTCATCTATTTGAACTGTGATGGCAGTAGAATTCCAGGTAATTTCTGACTTTTGAATTTTGTTGAGGGTTGATTGTGATTTTGTTTGGCATTGAGTGTGCTGGGCAGTATAGCATAGGTATTTTTGGAATGGTGTCTAGTATACTCTGCCGTGAGAATGCCATCTTGTTTTGATTGTTGTTCCTTGTTGTTTTTGGATCTGGTGTTACGAGTTGATTTCGAGGACGAAATCGATTTCTAGCTGGGGAGAATGTGAGAACTAGAAATTGTTAAGTATGATTTATTGGTTAATCAGATTTGGATTAGGATTAGCTAATTTAGTTTCTGATTTTCGGGTTTTCAGATTTGAGGAATTGGTGATTTTCAGAATTTCATATTTAAGCGGGATCTGGATGTTCTGTACCTCGCTTTTTTACGTGAATTTCCGCGAGCAGGGAGTGAAACGATGTCGTTGAGGTTCTAGTCAGATTTGGCGTTGCAAGAGGTAATGCGATGTCGTATCGAGTATTCAGATTTGATGCTAGTGAATGGAATCTGTTTAGCGGGCGCTTGCAGATGTGAGCGTTAGTGGGATCTGTTACGAGAGCGGGACCCGTATGCTACGTTGTTTTGTTAAGTAGCGAGACACCGTTTTGAGAAGAAGCGTGTGTTCTGTGTGGAGAGTAAGATCTGAGGTAGCGTAGTCAGATGTGGATGATAGCAGAGGACAGATTTGAGGGACTTATGTTTTAGTGATGAGATCTGGATGGGCCGGTGATTGACTTTCACTGTAGCTTGGATCTGGGGATTTAAATTAAGTGTCGATCAACACTTGGAGTATTTTCAAACCTGATATTTCTTATCTTCATCCCCGATAACCCTCGATAGTTACTGTTCATCCGAACCCTATTTCCGTTGATTGCCGTCGTTTTACGCCGCCGTTTGGAGTAAGATTGGTAGCACTGAGCTCGTCTTCTCTAGGTCTTTCGATTGATACCATTTTGGAGACTGGAGTCACCGGATTTGAGGAGCGCGAAGTTGTTGCAGTGTTTGTGTGTCTTCGTGATTGTTGAACTGTAGTTCTTCTGTTCTTTAGTAGCTTTGGATTTGTGCTTGTAGTGGCTTCTGTTGAGTTCGACGTGAAGCTACTAGGGCAGTATACTTGTGTTGGTTGCTGCGTCCTTGTTTTTGTAAGATCTGTTGAGGTAGAAGCTGAATTTAGGTACGAATTGAGCTAGAATTAGCAGCTTTGATATCAGCTTTGGAATATTTCCTTCGTGTAATATTGCTGTGATATGTGCGCTGTTTGTTATAAAGCTGATTATGTGCTCTTATCTGTTTGATGTGCGTGTGATTTTTTATGTATTGAACTTAGCATGTGTCTGCTGTGCATTCACGCATCCATATTGAGCCTGATTCCTTTGAGAGCTGAATTCCTTTGCACGTTGTGATCGGCCGGCTGAGTCGTCGCGCCTGAAAGGTCCAACGCTGTTTTGATGTGGTGGCCGGCTGAGTCGTCGTGCCCGAATACCACACTGCCTTGTGATGGTCGGCTGAGTCGTCGCACCTGAAGATCACAAGATGATGATGATTGATGAGATCTGCACAGCTGAGTCGTTGTGCTTTTGTCTACCTATGATTCTTGGTTGCCCTTTTCATGCATTTCACGATTGAGATATTGCATTGTATGATATGATAGATGCTTTTATTGTGCTCTACGTACTGATGTTTGACCTCGTTTATTTTCCCTGTTTTGGGCTGCCTTGGTCTGTATTGGCTTTGGCATGTTCTTCAGGTAACCAGGCTGGACAGAGTGGAGCTTCAGCTGGTCGATCCCCTTTTTGATTTGAGTCCCAGTAGTATTGATATATATATATACTGAGACAGGGAATGTCCTGTACCTTTATTTATTCGGGGATCTGTAGTTGATGGACTACCTGTTTTATTGTATGTTGTTTGAGTTTGATTTAAACTCTTATTTTGAAGATAAATGTATTTTGAATGATATTGGATCAGGCCCATATTCGAAAATTTTTAGCCCATATTTTTATGATGCTTCCGCATAATTGTGACTAATTATTGTATTAGCGTACCGGGCCTGACATCCAGAAGCGGTGACACTGGCCAAGAATGCCTGACATCCGAGCTCAACTAGCTTCCTGGCCTATAGAAATGATATGAATCTTGGCTTCCGCGGTCTCCTCGCTGCCTCAAATAAGATGGCCTCCTGCCCTGGTGGCCTGATAGTCACTATCCTCCGCTGAAATTCGATCACCGCTCCAAACTTCGTCAACCAATCATATCTAGGATGAGGTCGAATCCTGGCATCGGCAAAACGACCAAATCTGCTCTGATCGCATGATCCTGAAACATCATCATCAATCCCTGCACGATGCTGGTCGTCGTCAACTCCTCTCCTAACTGAAACGTCACAGCGAGAGCTACTCCCAAGCTCTCCGGAACAATACATATCCACTGTGTGAACGCACTCGAATAAACAAGTGGGTCGCCCCTGAGTCTAGCAAAGCGAGGGTAGTGACACTTAGCACACGAATCTCGCCTGAAACAGAAAAGTCACACAGGTACGCGTTTACGATCATACTAAATCCCAAAAAGCAGTTTAGAAGCCTAAGGCATTTCTAAGTTCTCTAGTGCGGTCCGTCCAAGTACTCAAGGCAAGTTATAGAAGTCCTATAGTTTTTACATATATCAACTTATCAACTAAGGCAATCTATCTAGCATGCAATTCTAAAACACCCAGATAGCAACATAACAAGGCATGGGAATGACATGAATTTAAAATAGAATACCTGTGAGTAATCTTGTGTCCGGGTCCGCAGCCTCTGCCTGCATCACAAAGACACGACCTGTGGTCTATATCTTCTTAGGGCAATCCGTAGAAATATGCTCTGGCTCCTTGCAGTGAAAGCACTTGCGAGATCCAGCCATACAAGGTCCTGAATGCTGCTTACTGCACTTCTTGCATAATGGGAATCCTCCAGGTCTAGGGGCGCTGGCACCCTGCTGTTGTGGCCTCTGCTGGCCCTGCGGTCTCTACTGCTGCTGCCCCTGAGGAGTTGGGACCCAGAAGGCCCCTGGAATGGTCTCTTTGCTGGCTGCACGAAGACTGGCCCTTGGTGGGCTGCTGCATCTGACGCTTCCTCTGGAAGTCATCCCTCATGTATTTCCGGCCTCTCTCAGACCCGTATGCCCTGTTCACCGTTGCCATATAAGTAGTCACGTCTGCCATATTGACATCGTGGCAGATGTCTGGTCATAGTCCATCAGTAAACTACCGTAGCTTCTCACTCTCCACAGTCACGATCGAGGGCACAAAGTGACACCCCCGCTCGAACTGCCTCACGTACTCAGCAACAGACTTGTCTCCCTGGCAGAGACTCATAAACTTCCGAATAAGCTGGCTCCGGGAATCAGCAGTGAAATACTTCTCAAAGAACGCCTTCTTGAATTCCTCCCAAGTCAGACTCTCCAGATATAGATCAACCACTGCGCTCTCCCACCAAAGAGCTGCGTCTCCCTTAATCATGAAAATAGCACATCGGACCTTGTCAGCGTCTGGGAGACCCATGTAAGCATAGATGGTCTCCAACGATCTTATCCATTCCTTAGCAACGAGTGGATCAGTAGTATCGGCAAACTCCTTAGGTCCCTGCTTGCGGAACCTCTCAGAAACGTCGTCTTCATGTGACTTCCCGTGTCGCTCCGATTGACGCTCCAACAGCCTGGTAATCTCGGCTAGCATATCCACACTAGCCCTCTCGTATGGTGTCAACTGAGGTGGTGGGGGAGGAGAAGGAGGCGTAGCATCATCCTGATGGGTCTTGTCATGTTGGTGAGGCATTCTGGTACACAAAAACCTTATCACGTAAATCTAAGTGCATGACTAAGCATCTAACTCTTAAAAATTCAAAGGCCAAACTCACGCAGAAATAAAACATGCAGCATGCAAACATAAACATGAATCATAAAATAGTAAAACTCACAGACTGGTAGTGCGACTTCCGAGCTCCACGCAGTAGGCTAGTACCCCACCAGAACCCGCTCTGATACCAACTGAAACGAACCAGACTCTAGAAATTTATTTTTAAAATCATATGTGGAATAAATAACTAATAGGTATGGCTTGTTCTCTTTTAAATCATTTTCTCAACAATACTTGAAACAGAAGTAAATAATTTAAAACATAAAATCATTCATACTGTTTAAAAAAAAACCAGAATGAGTAAAAGTACTGAACATGAACATGCTAAAAATCAATATCTGAAAAGCGTATCATAACAAACTAAAGACATCATAGTGGTCACGAGGTATTGCTGTAACAGGCGCTCAGAGGTCCTCACCACCGATCGGCATGAAATCAACAGGGTCATCACCTGCACCATTTAAACCTAGTGAGCCTAGAGGCTCAGCATGCTCTATCTTTTAAAATAACAAGGAATATATACATATAGTCACATGCGAGCACATACTTGTAATAAAATACGTTAAAACATGCATGCATGGATGATCTTAAAACCTTATTCGTACATTTCATAACATATCCTAACATATAGCGTACATAAGGCATGACATAACGTAACATGAAAAACTTGTGAGTCGTATCAGTGAATGCGAGCTGGCGTGTGACTGATCAATCGAAATAACCAACGTACGTGGCGGTGCTGTTCACCCGACCTTAACTTGGGATCACAAGCACCTACTATGCCACTTCACCATGTCGTGATCACATGGATCTATAGGCTCATAATCATACATTAAAACAGGGGATCCACGGGCCCGGCTACCCGGCTAGCTCCCATCATTAAACTTTGCCACATCACTTCAATCCCTCGGGCGGTGCTGTTCACCCGACCTTAACTTGGGATCACAAGCACCTACTATGCCACTTCACCATGTCGTGATCACATGGATCTATAGGCTCATAATCATACATTAAAACAGGGGATCCACGGGCCCGGCTACCCGGCTAGCTCCCATCATTAAACTTTGCCACATCACTTCAATCCCTCGGGTTTTATCTTAAAAAATTCATGCCTAATCGTTTCGTAGAATCTCATGATGCGTGCATTTCTTAAAATCATGCAATTTAAAATCTCAGCCCGTCAATGTATATTTAATCCTTTTCTTTAAACTATTTACGTACATAGAATACTATATATATAATTAAATATACATTTACGAGCTTCTACATTTTCTACTTCGATCAAGGACTGGTTCAGGAGCCTGGCCTACTAATTCTAGAGTTAACCTTGAAATTGAAATTAGCCCATAACTTTAAAATTCACCTTTAACATCCCTAAAATACTCCAATTTTGACTAATTCAAAATCAATTGACAAATTTTGACCTTGAAATCAAAGACCAATTTTGATTTTAAAATCCAAGACCAATTTTGATTTTAAAATGAATTGACCAATTTTGATTCAAAAATCCAAGTCAAAATCCCAATATACCCTCAATTTTGACTTTAAAATCCTAAATAAAGTATTAGGTCCGAATTGATTAATATTTTGACTAAAATATTTGACTTTAAAATTTTTTTATCAAAAATCATAAAATTGGACATTCATCTTTAAAATTAAAATAATCGGTCCACAATTAAAATAACTCGGACCATATTTAAAATATTTTGACTCGACACACGATGAACCGACGTGGTCCAACCGAATCGAACCAACCATCAAACCAACCCTAACCTTAGCGCCGCTCCACCCCATGCACTATGTAACTTCCCTCCCCTCCTCCTTTCTCCGGCCACCATGGTCGGAGCCCCGCCAGCTGGACCACCCCTAGGTCCAGCCGGTCCCTCTCGAACCAACCCCAGCCCAAACCATGGTCGCACCAGGGAGAACGAGTCGCGAGAGGGCGCCGCATGGGCGACGCACCAACACGCGACGTGCGCTCAATCCTTGGCTCAGCCGTGGTTCGACCCTCCACTCTCCATCATGGACCATTTATAAGCCTCCCTAGGACCACCTTGAACCACCTAGATGCGAGCCATAGTCCCATGAACAGCCCCTTAGCCGAAGCAACACAATAAAAGGGGTTAAACATGTATGGAAAACATGGATCATGCATGGATGTCAAACACTTGTGCATAGATATAAATCAATCAAATACAATTCATGAAATAAACATTAAAAAAACAGTTTAATATGGCTTAAATGGTGAGAAAAGTAATCGATATTACATGCCTGGCTTGGATAAAGATGAGATCTGCGAGTTACCGACGTAGAGAATGCGAGATCGGGACAGAAACCACCTTGGATCCCCAATTTCATGAAATTTTCGATGGTGGTGTGTTGAGGGAGGAGGGGATGACTACTAAGAGATGGAAGAGGCTAGGGTTTGAATAATTTTTGTGTTATGAAAAAAATGATGGTGGGAAAAAGATCCCTAAGGGTTAATTAAGAAATTAAATGGAATTTGACATGCTTGCCCCTCCACTAGATTAAAGTGTTATCAAAACTTAAAATTGGTTTTAAAAATCTCAAATTTCAGAAATCAAGGTCCCCTCAAATTTTAAAACACATTAAAATCCATTAAAACGGTCTGTTTAGGAGAAAAACAGGTTCTCCTCCAAAATAATCATAAAACTCCGATTTTCAGAAATTTGCTGCTTAAAATAATAAATTAATTCTTAAAAGTCGAAGGACTTAAAAATCTCAAATTATTTTCATCTCGGTCGTCCGTAGTTTTGTCCACGTGTGCGTAACTCAAACAGACTGAAAACAATACATGCATACCATGCAACATAAAAATCATAAATTAATCACATAAAATGACATTAATTATCTAAAATTATTTTCCCTTAGTCATTGTCAGGCCCGGTGCACAATACAGAGATTAACCACGCAATCAACAACTGCGAAAGCATTTAAAAGTGGCTAAAACCTTTCGCTTTGGCCTGACTTAGAAAACATAATTTAAAAATACATTGATACTCAAAATATTGGTTTTACAACAACCGAAAACCAAGCAACGGACAACGACTACATAACAATATAAGCATAGAGTGACTCCCTAACAGAATACATCCCAAATCAGCAATAGAACATTACATCCTCACGGGGTATTCCTCGGAGATACCTCTACTGCCTAATATAAATAATATACATAACTGGGACACTCTATCTACCTCTTGGGGCCCCAACAGCTATGTCATCTCCACGACCAGCTGAGAAACCTGGGTAACCTGAACAATACACAGGCAACAAAAAATCCAACCCCAGAGGGACAGGGGTCAAACCACAGTACGGAGAGCAACATAAAACAGCACGCAGATAGAACATGTTATAAATTCTATGCGATGCGTGAGAACAGGGAGCTCAAGGATCCAGGAGAATTGTACACAACGGGTCAACAGAACAGGGATGGTCACCGGATGTGTGAGAGAATGGGAGCTATCCACGCACTCGATCACACATGGTACCAACACCAACAGATCAGGAATGGCCGTAACTCATGTGAGACAAAGGGGAGCTACCCATGCACTCTATCACACGGAATACCAGCATCAGCTAGAACAAAAGGCCATATCACATGTGAGATAATTGGGAGTTACCCAGGCGTTCAATCACACGCATCCTGTCAAAAAGGATTAGCTCGACAGCAGATAACAACAGATCAAAGGTTCTCACAGCAGACGGTTAGCAAGGCTCGCAAAGGAAAGAGAATAACAACATGACATGCGTGTATGCACAGAACAACTAGCAATATATAACACAGCAGAACAGATGCAAGAACAGCATATAACCCAACAGCATACACACAGCTCAGCATAACAGCACACACACATTTATACAAAAGCCTATCTCAAAGCTGTAAGTATAAGCTCAAATCTGTACCTCAACTTCTGAGCTACAATTACCACAATCGATGTCCCGAGCATTCAGATCTGAAACCTGATAAGACAATAACAACACTAGCTCAGGAACGTAAAGCACAGAAACTCTAACTGGGAGCTACGATCTCAACCAGCTCTATCCTACCATTCAAACACATCAGATAGCTCTAAACGGAGCATAAGGGAGGATCGATCGCTTACTCAAACTGTTACCAGAACATAAGAACAAATATGCCCAAATTGCTAACAGACTACACAAGGTAGCTTCTTTCGTGATCCTTTTCCATCTAATCACAACCTCCAAAAATACAGAACGAAGCGCCTTAGCAATAGGAATCCAGCGCTACCACTCTTGCTTCAATCGAAGTCGTCTACCGCCGGCCGTCAAAGAAGATAAGGTTCGGTGAACAGTAACTATGGTATCGCGACAGAGTAAGCTTACGAGAAGAAATAACTTCTAAGTGTCGAGAATGATAATGGCAAGAGCACGGTCAAAGTCCTCTATATATATACGACTTAAGTCTCCCAAATATGATGAACAGTAACCACCGACAATATAGGCTCAAAGCTGATACCCCATCAGATCGAGTACTCCCCCGGATCTGGACCCTACGCCAAAACAGATTTGAAATCCTCCAAAACGACGTCGCACCGATGTCCACTCTCCCAACTAGTACATGTCATCCCGCTAGCACCAAATCTGTTATCGCTAAACGGCGTCGCATCGTAATCCAGATCTGAATGACCAGATCTCACACAAGTACTAACCAGTGTTCACTGATACCCGAAACAACGTCGCATTGTCTTCCGGACTAGGCAACACGGAACCGGTCTACACCAAATTACAAGCCAAGCCGGTCCGCACCATACTAGCAACTTACGCACCTCAAATCTGGTTTCTCTCAAATGACGTCGCTTCGCTACCCACGCAGGATATTCAACTAGCGTACCCAGAATGGCTTGAGAACCAGATTTCACCACCAATCCAACATAAAATCAACCAGTGCTAAAGCCGAAGTCACCAACCAGCACCGATCAACTCTCAAATCTGATTCCACTCCGCAAAAATATCCACAAGTCCAAAGCTGTTCTAAACACACGCATACAAACCCGATACACTCACCAAGCATACCAGCTCAAAGCTGGTCCATCCCAGATCTGCTCACACCATATCTGGTCTATACAAAACCCGATTAATTAACTTAATTACTCCACTAATCTTTTGGGTCTCACATTCCTCCCCCACTGAAAATAAGATTTCGTCCTCGAAATCAAACAACAACTCCAGAACTGAACAAAACTTCAACCAAATAACCAAGAATGCAAAATACTGGGCAAAATAACAACAAACAAACTAGCTACTGGAGTTAATGCAAAATATACTGAAATAGATGAGGCCATTCACGTTGCATTTTCTCCTCTAACTCCCACGTAGCTTCTTCTCTACCAAGCTTGCTCCACTGGACCATCACCAAGGGAATGGTCTTATTCCTGAGCTGTTTCTCCTTCATGTCCAAAATCTGCAAGGGATACTCAACATAACTCAAAGTTCGATCCAGCTCCACCTCGTCAGTTCGCAACACATGAGAAGGATCTGGCTCATATTTTCTCAGCATAGATACATGAAACACATCATGAAATGAGGACAGATCTGGTGGCAACAACAAACAATAAGCCAAATCACCGATCCTCTCCACAATCTCATAAGGTCCAACATAACGAGGAGCTAACTTTCCCTTGAGACCAAATCTCATTACACTTTTAAAAGGAGAAACTTTCAAGAAAACTCTATCGCCTACTTGAAACTCTATAGGCCTACGCCTGCGGTTCGCATAACTGGCTTGGCGATCTTGTGCAGCTTTCATATGTTGTCGAATCAGATCTACCTGATATCTCATCTGCTGCACAAATTCTGGAGAAGACAGCTGCTTCTCCCCCACTTCTTCCCAACAGATTGGCGATCTGCACTTCCTACCATACAATGCTTCGAATGGTGCCATTCCAATTGTCACCTGGTAGCTGTTATTATAAGAAAACTCAACCAGCAACAATGAATCATGCCAGCTACCACTGAAATCCATAACAACAGCTCGCAACATATCCTCCACGGTCTGGATAGTCCTCTCAGATTGGCCATCAGTTGGGGATGATAGGCTGTATTCACAGCCAATCAGGTGACCAAAGATGTTTTCAAATTCTTCCAAAACCTGGAAGTAAACCTTGGATCCCGATCTGAAACAATGGTTACAGGCACTCCATGCAATCGCACCATGAAATCGATGTACAGCTTCGCCATTTTCCTCAAAGAATACGTCATATTGTAGGGAATGAAGTGAGCTGACTTTGAAAGTCTGCCTATAACAACCCAAATAGCTTCGCAACCTCGGTTGGAACGAGGCAAATGGGTCACAAAATTCATAGCTACGTGCTCCCAATTCCATTGGGGCACCTCTAAACTCTACATTAAACCATCAGGTCTCATCCTTTCTGCCTTAACTTGCTGACAATTCAGACAACGAGAAAAAAAATCAGAAACATCTCTCTTCAAACCTGCCCATCATTTGTGCGACTTCAAGGCATGGTACATCTTCCTTGCACCAGGATGGACACTTGTCTACTACAGTGAGCTTCTCTCAATATCTCCTCCTTCAAATCAATCAGATTTGGCACTACCAACCTGCCACGAAATCTCAAACAACCATCAGACATGACAGAATAATCTTCCAATTGTCCAGCTCTAGCCTTCAACTTCAGCTCATGGATATAAGGATCTGTTCTCTGAGCTGCTTAGTATTCGCAAAAATCTTTGGCTCAACTTGAAAAGAAGACACCACAACATAGTCACCACCTGGGTAAAAACGCCAACCAGTAGTGCTCAGATGCCCATGAACTTTCGAGATCTGCAACGAAGCAAGCATAGACACTTGAGCTTTTCTGCTCAATGCATCTGCAACTACATTCACTTTCCCAGGTTGATATTGGATCTTACAATCAAAATCCTTAAGCAGCTCCATCCATCTACGCTGTCTCATGTTCAAATCTGACTGATAGAAAAGATAATGAAGGCTCTTGTGGTCTGTATACACTTCAAACTGCTCACCATACAGATAGTGGCGCCAAATATTCAAGACAAAGACCACGACTGCCAACTCCAAATCATGAACTAGGTATCGAGTTTCATGAGATTTCAACTGACGAGAAGCATACGCAATGACTCGACCATTCTGCATCAACACACAACCCAATCTATTAAGCGAAGCATCTAAACAAACCACAAAAGCATCGGAACCTGAAGGCAAAGCCAACATAGGTGCTGAAGTAAACTTCTCCTTGAGCAATTGAAAACTGCTCTCGCATTGCTCAGTCCAAACAAACCTCTTGTCTTTCTGGGTCAGCTGCATCATTGGCTTAACTATACTAGAGAATCCCTCAATAAAACGACGGTAGTAGCTAGCCAATCCCAAAAAGCTGCGAATCTCTGAAACATTCTTGGGACGTTCCTAGTTCACAATAGCCTCTACCTTACTAGGATCAACAGATATACCTGCAGCTTAAATGACATGACCCAGAAATACCACTCTGTCCAACCAAACTCGCATTTGGAGAACTTAGAATACAGCTGAGAATCTCAAAGGGTTTGGAGAACCAGCCTCAAATGATCTTTGTTCCGCATTAGAGTCTTCGAATACACCAAAATATCATCAATAAACACAATCACAAACTGATCGATGAATTCTCGAAAGACTCGATTCATCAAATCCATGAAAACTGCAGGGGCATTCGTCAAACCAAAAAGCCATAACCAAAAACTCATAATGCCCATACCTCGTACGAAATGCATTTTCGCAACATCGTCCTCTCGATTTCGCAACTGGTGATACCCTGAACGCAGATCGATCTTAGAATAAATTGCTTAACCCTGAAGTTGATCAAACAAATCATCGATCCTCTGTAGAGGGGTACTTATTCTGCACTGTCGCCTTATTCAGTTGCCGAAAATCAATGCACATCTTCATCGATTCATCCTTCTTCTTCACAAACAAGATAGGATCTCCCCACAGTGACATACTTGGCCTAATAAATCCTTTCTCCAACAAGTCTCTAAGTTGTACCTTAAGCTCCCTCAACTCGGCTGGTGCTAAAAGATATGGAGTACACAAGATAGGAGCTGTACTAGGCACCAACTTAATACTGAAGTCGTTCTTCCGCCTCGGAGGAAAACCAGGAATCTCCTCGCGAAGCACATCAGGGAAATTACGAGCAACAGGGATGCCACATAGCCCCACACACGACGAAAAGGATGCGTCTAAAGCATAGATCATAAATCCTACGCTCTCCAACGGCAGAATGCTAAAAATCTCCATGGCCGAGATCAAAGGAATCTTCAATTGGGAATCATGGCCATAGAAATTCCATTTCTTGCCAAACTGGGGCCGAAAACGCACAACACCATGGAACAATCCACGACGGCTCTAGAATTAGACAACACGTACATTCCCACAATGCAATCTAAATCACACATCACTAACCGAATCAAGTTCGCTACCAATACGTTCTCACCAAAACTAAGAATAACATTCCACAAAATCTCTTAGGAGAACAGGCTCGCACCGGCAGGAGTCGCAATGGAAACAACATCACATAAAGAAGTGGTATGCAAACCATGCTCAACCACAAATGCATCAGCTATAAACGAATGTGATGCTCCAGTATCAAATAATACACATATAGTAAAATAAAAGACATTTACAATTACCTGCAATCACTCCTCCTGGCGTGCCCTCGGCTTGATCCCTAGTCATGGCATTCGCTTTGGCATGCTGAGGTCCTAAGGACTGGGGCTGGGAATACTGTCCAAATCGTGAAGGAACAGGCTACTGGAATGGCCTATGCTGAGTCTCCCCATCCTCGGCTATG
This sequence comes from Dorcoceras hygrometricum, assembly GCA_001598015.1. Lineage (NCBI taxonomy): Eukaryota > Viridiplantae > Streptophyta > Magnoliopsida > Lamiales > Gesneriaceae > Dorcoceras > Dorcoceras hygrometricum. The sequence continues at coordinate 27,649 of KQ996472.1, forward strand.
GAGCAGGAAAAGAACAACCTCTAGATGACCCACCAGAACGACCCTGCGATGGGGCAGCGGTGTGCTGAGATACGGCCAATGGACACACTCTCGCAAAATGTCCATATTATTGTTGCAAGCACCATGCACCCCTATACACTGTGTCGACGGGTGTCTGCCTCCACACTGACCATAAAAAGTAGCCCTCGGACTAATACTGCTGCTCGAACTGCCCAAGCCAGAAGAACTAGAACCCTGCTTCTTCTTGAATTGATGACCACGAGGCCTAAACCTGTGGCGTCCAGATTATTGCGCTGATTGCTAGGGTTGCTGGGATGACTGGGGAAACTGGGGAGGTTGCGCCCCTGGAACATTGGGACGTGTACCTTGTGCAGCTTGAGGTTGAACCCAAGACCTGCGGTTCCGTAGTCCTTCCTCCGCATCCGGATATCTGGTAGCTGAACTCGCCAATACCAAGGAATATAGATCCTCGTTTAGCCCTTCCAAAAATCGGTTCCACTTCTCCCTCTCTCGGCCAGACACAACAGGAACGTAGGCAAGAAGAGAAGAAAACCTTCGAGCATACTCTCCCATCGACATGGTTCACTTAACCAAGTTGTCAAACTATCGCTCCCGAGCATTCACATAAGACTCTGGAACATACTTCTGTCGGAACGCAGTACAGAAACTATCCCAAGTAATCACTGCACCAGTCACCTCCAGATTTCGGGAAGCGTCTCTCCACCAGCGCTCTGAATTCTTTCTCAGTTGGAACGTCGCCAAACTAAGTCTACGCTCATCATCATAGCGCATTAGATCAAACAGTCCAGTAATGTGTTGTAACCAAGTCTCTGCATCGGAACTACTCTCGTCTCCATCAAACGTCTAAGGATTCATCCATAGAAACCTCTCCATGATTAGTTCCATCTCGTCCACACGGGCTGCCAGCACATCAACTCATCGTCAATCGGTCTAGCACGACTATGTCTACTACAGTGAGCTTCTCTCAATATCTCCTCATTCAAATCAATCAGATTTGGAACTACCAACCTGCCACGAAATCTAAAACAATCATAGGACGTGACAGAATAATCTTCCAACTGTCGAGCTCTAGCCTTCAACTACAGCTCATGGATATAAGGATCTGTTCTCTGAGCTTCTCTAATATTCGCAACAATCTATGGCTCAACTTGAAAAGAAGACACCACAACATAGTCATCACCTGGGTAAAAAAGCCAACCAGTAGTGCTCAAATTCTCATGAACTTTCGAGATCTGCAACGAAGCAAGCATAGACACTTGAGCTTTTATGCTCAATGCATCGGCAACTACATTCACTTTCCTAGGTTGATATTGGATCTCACAATCAAAATCCTTAAGCAGCTCCATCCATATACGCTGTCTCATGTTCAAACCTGACTGAGAGAAAAGATAATGAAGGCTCTTGTGGTCTGTATACACTTCAAACTGCTCGCCATACAGATAATAGCGCCAAATCTTCAAGGCAAAGACCACAGCTGACAACTCCAAATCATGAACTGGGTATCGAGTCTCATGCGGTTTCAACTGACGAGAAGCATACGCAATGACTCGACCATTCTGCATCAACACACAACCCAATCCATTAAGCGAAGCATTTGAACTAACCACAAAACCATCGGAACCTGAAGGCAAAGCCAACATAGGTGATGAAGTCAACTTCTCCTTGAGCAATTGAAAACTGCTCTCGCATTGCTCAGTCCAAACAAACCTCTTGTCTTTCTGGGTCAGCTGCCTCATTGGCTTAGCTATACTAGAGAATCCCTCAATAAAACGACGGTAGTAGCTAGCCAATCCCAAAAAGCTGCGAATCTCTGAAACATTCTTGGGACGTTCCTAGTTCACAATAGCCTCTACCTTACTGGGATCAACATATACACCTGCAGCTTAAATGACATGACCCAGAAATACCACTCTATCCAACCAAAACTCACATTTGGAGAACTTAGCATACAGTTGCGAGTCTCGAAGGTTTGGGGAACCAGCCTCAAATGCTCTTTGTGCCGCATTAGTGTCTTCGAATACACCAAACTATCATCAATAAACACAATAAACTGATCGATGAATTCTCGAAAGACTCGATTCATCTAATCCATGAAAACTGCAGGGCATTCGTCAAACCAAAAGGCATAATCAAAAACACATAATGCCCATACCTCGTACGAAATGCATTTTCGCAACATCGTCCTCTCAATTTTGCAACTGGTGATACCCTGAACGCAGATCGGTCTTAGAATACACCGCTTGACCCTGAAGCTGATCAGGGTACTTATTCTGCACTGTCGCCTTATTCAGTTTCCGAAAATCAATGCACATCCTCATCGATTCATCCTTCTTCTTCACAAACAAGATAGGAGCTCCCCACAGTGACATACTTGGCCTAATAAAGCCTTTCTCCAACAAGTCGCTAAGTTGTATCTTAAGCTCCCTCAACTCGGCTGGTGCTAAACAATATGGAGTACGCGAGATAGGAGCTGTACTAGGAACCAACTTAATACTAAATTCGATCTCCCACCTCAGAGGAAAACCAAGAATCTCCTCGAGAAACACATCAGGGAAATCACGGGCGACAGGGATGCCACCTAGCCCCACACACGACGAAAAGGATGCGTCTAAAGCATAGATAATAAATCCTACGCTCTCCAACGACAGAATGCTAAACATCTCCATGTCCGAGATCAAAGGAATCTTCAATTGGGAATCATGGCCGTAGAAATTCCATTTCTCACCACACTGGGGCCGAAAACGCACAACACCATGGAACAATCCACGATGGCCCTAGAATTAGACAACACGTCCATTCCCACTATGCAATCGAAATCTCACATCACTAACCGAATCAAGTTTGCTACAAACACGTTCTCACCAAACCTAAGAATGACATTCAACAAACTCTCTTGGGAGAACAGGCTCGCGCCGGCAGGAGTCGCAATGGAAACAACATCACATAAAGAAGTGGTATGCAAACCATGTTCAACCACAAATGCATAAGCTATAAACAAATGTGATGCTCCAGTATCAAACAATACACGTGAAGGAAAATCAAAGATAGTACAAGTACCTGCAATCACTCCTCCTGGCATGCCCTTGGCTTTCTCCCTATTCATGGCATTCACTTGGGCATGCTGAGGTCCTGAGAATTGGGGCTGGGAAGACTGTCCAAATCGCGAAGGACCAGGCTGCTGGAATGGCCTATGCTAAGTCTCCCCCATCCTCGACTGTGGAGCAGGAAAAGAACGACCTCTAGCTGACCCACCAGAACAACCCTACGGTGGGGCAGCGGTGTGCTGAGATCCGGCCAATGGACACACTCTCGCAAAATGTCCATATTGCCCATAATTGTTGCAAGCACCCTGCACCCCTATACACTGCGTCGACGGGTGTCTGCCTCCACACAGACCACAAAAATTAGACCTGGGACTACTACTGCTACTCGAACTGCTCGAGCCAGAAGAACTAGAACCCTGCTTCTTCTTGAATTGATGACCACGAGGCCTAAACCTGTGGCGTCCAGATTTTTGCGCTGATTGCTAGGGTTGCTGGGATGACTGGGGAAACTAGGGAGGTTGCGCCCTTGAAACATTGGGACGTGTACCTTGTGCAGCTTGAGGTTGAATCCGAGACCTGCGGTTCTGTAGTTCTTCCTCGATGTCCATTGCCTTGTCCACCGCGTCGCATAACTGGTAGGTGAACTAGCCAAAACCAATAAATAAAGATCCTCATTCAGCCCTTCCAGAAACTTGTTTATCTTCGCCCTCTCGTGGCCAGACACATGGGGAACATACGCAATAAGGGAAGAAAACCTTCGAGCATGGGATGACTGGGGAAACTGGGAGGTTGCGCCCTTGAAACATTGGGACGTGTACCTTGTGCAGCTTGAGGTTGAATCCGAGACCTGCGGTTCTGTAGTTCTTCCTCGATGTCCATTGCCTTGTCCACCGCGTCTGCATAACTGGTAGGTGAACCTGCCAATACCAAGGAATACAGATCTTCATTTAGCCCTTCCAAAAATCGGTTTCTCTTCGCCCTCTCTCGGCCATACACATGAGGAACGTAGGCATGAAGAGAAGAAAACCTTCGAGCTTACTATCCCACCGACATGGTTCCCTGAACCAAGTTGTCAAACTCTCACTCCCGGGCATTCACATAAGACTCCGGAACATACTCCTGTCGGAACGCAGTACATAAACTATCCCAAGTAATCCATGCACCAGCCACCTCAAGAGTTCGGGAAGTGCCTCTCCACAAGCGCTCTGCATTCTTTCTCAGTTGGAACGTCGCCAAACTCAGTCTGCGCTCATCATCATAGCGCACTCGATCAAACAGTCCAGTAATGTTATGTAACCAAGACTCTGCATCGGAACTACTCTCGTCTCCATCAAACGTCTGAGGATTCATCTGCTGAAACCTCTCCATGATTAGTTCCATCTCGTCCACACGGGCTGCCATCACATCAACCTCATCGTCAATCGGTCTAGCATGCCTACGACCAGGAACACTACGCTGAATCTCCTCATCGTTATGGGCCTCAGACTCTATCGAAATCTGCCCTCTCGCTCTACCCCTAAGTCTAGGCGGCATCAACAAGATCACTAGAACAGTAAGATATCACAGCAAGTATATCACATAGTCATGCACATGCAACAAGAAACACTGTACCTAGACTCAAGTGTGATCCAAAGTAATTGAGCTTATACCAGTTTAAGCTCTGATACAAAATATTTCAGGTCCGGTGCACAATACAGAGATTAACCACGCAATCAACAACTGCGTAAGCAGCTTTGGCCATACTTAGAAAACATAATTTAAAAATACATTGATACTCAAAATATTGGTTTTACAACAACCGAAAACCAAGAAACGGACAACAACTACATGACAATACAAGCATAGAGTCACTCCCTAACAGAATACATCCAAATCAGCAATAGAGCATTACATCCTCATGGGGTATTCCTCGAAGATAGCTCTAATGCCTAATATAAATAATATACATAACTGGGACACTCTATCCACCTCCTCTGGCCCACCAGTTGCGTCATCTTCACAACCAGCTGAGAAACCTGGGTAACCTGAACAACACACAGGCCACAAACAATCCAGCCCCCGAGGGACAGGGTTTAAACCCCAATACGGAGAGCAACATAAAACAACACGCAGATAGAACAAGTTATAAATGCTATGCGATGCGTGAGAACAGGGAGCTCAAGGATCCAGGAGAACTGTACACAGCGGGTCAACAGAACAAGAATGGTCACCGGATGTTTGAGAGAATGGGAGCTACCCACGCACTCGATCACACATGTTACCAACACCAACAGATCAGGAATGGCCGTAACTCACGTGAGAGAAAGGGGAGCTACCCATGTGCTCTATCACACGGAGTACCAGCATCAACTAGAACAAAAGACCATATCACATGTGAGAGAATTGGGAGTTACCCAGGCGCTCAATCACACGCATCCTGTCGAGAAGGATTAGATCGACAGCAGATAACAACAGATCAAATGTTCTCACAACAGACTGTTAGCAAGGCTCGCAAAGGAAGGAGCAGAACAACATGACCTACGTGTATGCACAGAACAACATGCAATATATAACACAGCAGAACAGATGCAAGAAAAGGCATATAATCCAACATCATACACACATCTCAGCATAACAGCACACACACATTAATACACAAGCCTATCTCAAAGCTGTAAGTATAAGATCAAATCTGTACCTCAACTTCTGAGCTAAAATTACCACAATCGAGGTCCCGAGCACTCAGATCTGAAACCTGATAAGCCAATAACAACACTAGCTCAGGGACGTAAAGCACAAAAACTCTAACTGGTAGCTACGAGCTCAACCAGCTCTATCCTACCCTTCAAACACAACAGATAGATCTGAACGGAGCATAAGTGAGGATCTATCGCTTACTCAAAGCGTTACCTGAACGGAAGAACAAATATGCCCGAAATGCTAACAAACTACACAAGGTAGCTTCTTTCATGATCCTTTTCCAGCTAATCACAACCTCCAAAAGTACAGAACGAAGCACCTTCGCAAGAGGAATCCAACGCTACCACTCTTACTTCAATCGGAGTCGTCTACCGCCGGCAATCGAAGAAGATAAGTTTCGATGAACAATAACTAGGGTATCGCGACAGAGTAAGCTTACGAGAAGAAATATCTTCTAAATGTCGGGAATGATAATGGAGAGACCCCGGTCAAAGTCCTCTATATATATACGACTTAAGTCTCCCAAATCTGATGAACAGTAACCACCGACAACATAGGCTCAAAGCTGATACCCGCTCAGATCAGAGTACTCCCCCAGTTCTGGACCCTACGTCAAAACAGATTTGAACTCCTCCAAAACGACCCATCGAAGTCCACTCTCCCAACTGGTAAACGTCATCCCACTAGCACACTGCTATCGCTAAACGGTGTCGTATCATAATCCAGATCTGAATGACCAGATCTCACACAAGTACTGTGAGGACTAGAAATTGTTAAGTACGATTTATTATCTAATCAGATTTGGATTAGGATTAACTAATTGAGTTTCTGATTATCGGGTTTTCAGATTAGAGGATTTGGTGATTTTTAGAATTTTAGATTTGTGTGAAATATGGATGTTCAGATCTGTCCCTCGCATGTTGGGTGAATTGCCACGAGCAGGGAGTGAAACGATGTCATTTGAGGTGCTAGTAAGTTATGGAGTTGCACGAGGTAATGCGAAGTCGTATCGAGTATTCAGATTTGACACTGGCAAGTGGAATCTGTTTAGCGGCGTGAAAAGATGTGAGCGTTTATGTGGTCAAGTCTAGATTAGCGTTAGCGGGATCTGTTGCGAGAGCGGGACCCTATGCTACGTCGTTTTGATAAGTAGCACGACACCGTTTTGATTAGAAGCGCATGTTTTTTTTTTTGAGAGTCATATATGAGATAGCGTAGTCAGAGGTGAGTGAAAGCTGAGGCCAGAATTGAGTAACTTCAGTTTTAGCAATAAGATCTGGATTTGTTGGTGATTTACTGTCACTGAATCATGGACTTGGGGAATTTAAACTAAGTGTCGATCAGCACTTAGAGTATTTCGAACCTCGTATTTCTTATCTTCATCCCCGATAACCCTCGATTGGTACTGTTCATCTGAACCCTATTTCCATCGATTGCCGTCGTTTTACGCCGCCGTTTGGAGCAAGATTGGTAGCGCTGAGCTCGTATTCTATAGAGCATTCGATTGATACCAGAGTGGAGACTGGAGTCGCTGAATTTGAGGAGCGCGAAGTTGTGGCAGTGTTCGTGTATCTTCGTGATTGTTGAACCGTAGTTCTTCTTTTCTTTAGTAGCTTTGGGTAAGTGATTTCTTTCCATTTTAATCTTCGTTGAGAGCTTAGTGGTGCTCTGTAGAGTTGAGGTAGCTGAGTAAGATACAAGGCTTTAGAATTTAAGCTGTGTGAGTTCATATTTGAGTTGATATTGAGATATATTAACAGATTTGAGCTGGTAGTGGCTTCTGTTGAGTTCGTCGTGAAGTTGTTAGGGCAGTAGACTTGTGTTGGTTGCTCTTGTTTTTGTAAGATATGTTGAGGTAGAAGCTGAATTGAGGTACGAATTGAGCTAGATTTTAGCAGCTTTATTATCAGCTTTGGGATATTTCTTTCGTGTATTAGTTGCTGTGACTTTTGTTGATTGTATGATGATTCTGTGCTCATATTTGTTTTATGCGTAAAATATATGTATGATTTTTAAGCATGAGTCTGTTGTGCATTCACGCATACATATTGAGCCTGATTCCTTGAGACATGAATTCCTTTGCACGTTGTGATCGACTGGCTGAGTCTTCGCGCCTGAAAGGTCCAATTCTGCTTATGATGTGGTGGCCGACTGAGTCGTCGTTCCTGAATACCACTGCCTTGTGATGGTCGGCTGAGTCTTCACGCCTGAATTCCGTTTAATTATGATTAATTGAGTAATTAATCTCGGATTTAGTGCACCGGGCCTGACAAAGACCCAAAAAGCTTTATACTTCTGAAACAGTTTTGGGCACACGCCAGTCCCTAATGGCTTTGACCTTATCTGGGTCAACCGCTAATCCATCCTTGGAAATGATATGACCTAGTAATGCAAACTTCTCCAGACCTAGTAATGCAACCTTCTTCAGCCAAAACTCACACTTACTAAACTTAACGACCAGTTGTTTTCTCTTCATAAATTGCATCACTGTCCTAAGCTGACTTGAGTGCTCCGATCTATTTTTGGAGTACACTAGAATGGCATCTATAAACAATATCACGAACTGATCCAAGTACGGTTGGAACACTCTATTCATCAAATCCATAAAAGCTGGAGGTGAGTTTGTTAGTCCAAAAGGCATTACTAGGAACTCATAATGACCATAGCGTGAAGGCATTACTAGGAAGCCATAATGATCATAGCGCGTTATGAATGCCGTCTTATAGATATCATCTTCCTTGATCTTCAACTTATGATAACCAGATCGCATGTTGATCTTAGAAAACACTGCTGCTCCCTTAAGTTGGTCAAAAAAATCCTCAATCCTAGGAAGGGGATACTTATTCTTAACAGTAAGCTTATTCAGCTCACGATAATCTATTCACAACCTCAAGCTCCCATCCTTCTTCTTGACAAACAGCACAGGGGCTCCCCATTTTGATGTACTAGGTCGAATGAAGCCCTTGTCCAATAGATCTTGGATTTTCTCCTTTAGTTCTCTCATCTCAGTAGGAGCAAGCCGATATGGTGGTCTGGAAACAGGTGCTGCTCCTGGTACAAAGTCGATCACAAATTCTATTTCTCGATCTGGACGTAGTCCGTAGATGTATTCTGGGAAAACTTCAGGAAACTCGTTCACTACCTCCACTTCTGATAGCTCGGGCTTACTAGAAATAGCTAGGGACAATAAGCTATCCAAAAATCCTACTCCACCATTCCTAAACAGCTTTGGGATTTCAAAGCTGAAATAATACGAGGAATTCTCCTAAGCTGGTTAGCTTCAAACGAAAATTGGTCTCCCTTGGATGGCTTGACCGCTACTATTCTAGTTTTAAATCAATTGCTACTTTATAATTAGTTAACCAGTCCATACTCAAAATCAAATCAACCTCAGTCATAGGTAAAACAATTAGGCCGACAGTAACTAAATGTCCTTGGAGTCTGAGCTCTAAATCATTAAATAAATCATATGATATCAGTTCCTCTCTTGTGGGTACGGTTACACAAAAACCTATGGACAATTGTCCGGTTTGAAAGGTACTTCCTAGAAAACTCTTCTGCTATAAATGAATGGGTTGCACCTGAATCTATTAAGGCAATAGAAGGCATATCAGCAATCAAAATCTTACCCATAATTACAGTAGAGTCTAAGTTGGCCCGCTCAGTTGTCATGATATAAGTTCTACTGGTCACTAGTTGTTTCGACTATGGGCAGTCTCGAACAATATGGCCTGGAGCACCACACTTGTAGCAGACATACTGACCATTGATCAGAATGGTTCTTCTGGCACATCGTGCAAACTGGCCGGTTGGCGATGGTGGGAACTGCACTGAAAGGTTGGGGTTGCAGAGGTATTTGTACATGCGACCTCTTATTATTCCGGTTATGCCTCTTGGAAGGCCTCTGATCTTTCTTCTAAATGGCCTGCCTCTTCTGCTGACGCTCATCTTCAATTTCTTTCCAGTCTTGTTCATCTCGGAGGGCCTTGTCCACTGCTGCTCTGAAGTCCTTAGTCTCAGATATCCTAACATCATGTTTGAGTGTAGGCTTCAAACCTTCGAAAAAATGTCGCAGCTTCTCCTTCAAACCCTTTCCAATAAGATGTACAAAGTATCACCCTGTCTCAAACTTGCGGACATACTTCCGAACTGACATGCTCCCCTGTTTCAACTTTAGAAACTCCCTCTTCTGCTCGGACCGCATATCAGTAGTGAAATACTTATCAAAGAACACTCTCTTGAACTCCTCCCATGAGAGATTAGCCAAGTCCGCTGTTAGTTTGGCTCCTTCCCACCAAATCATGGCATCATCTCTCAGCATGTAGATGCCGCACCTGGGCCTGTCCAGATCTAGCATCTAGAGGTAATAAAAAATGACCTCCATAGATTGATCCAGCTTTCAGCAGCAAGCGGATATGTTGTTCCATTAAACTCTTTCAGTCTCTGACATCAAAGCCTCTCCTCGGGATCTTTGTGATTGGACCCTGCTGGAAGATTGCCCATTACGTCGGCTCAACTGACCTACAAGATGTTCTAGGAGCTGGGCCTTTCCAGCTAAAACATGGGAGTTATTGTCTGGTCTAACCTCCTCTACAGGGTTATTTCTCCTACCTCTTCCTCTTCCTGACATACTGAACTACAGCCTGAAAACCATCACAAATGAACGTCAAGACATACTAAAACTCAAAATAGAATTAATCCATGAAATAACTGTTGGGATCCGGATCACGCCTCCCGGCGGGGCAGCGGAAGAACGAAAAACATGTGCCGGGAGACGATCAATACGATGAAGAAAACACAATATGACATTCATAGGGCGTTTAGAATCGCTACCTTGCTGGCAACTCGTGCCTGGCTCCGATCGGTTTCGTAAAGAAAACGGCACTTCACGGTAGGCGGCGGTAGATATCGTCAATCAGGTCCACGACCGGAGACGGGATTCCTTCGTCAGCCTGCACGGACGGATTCTCCTCGTCGAGATTGGCCGGAAACGATTTTCCGGCGAAGAGAGGCGGCGGCGGCTTGTAGAGTGGAGAGGGGTGGCGGCTCTTAATCCTTAGGGTTAGGGTTTAATGTGTATTAGATTATGAAGTCTAGGTTTAGATCTAATTAAATAGAATTAATGATGTACTTGGACCGGCCCAACGGGCCCGGGTCCAACGGATGAACACTCAGTTCATCCCCATCACCGAGACTTTATTATAACTCCGATCGCCGATCAGATCGGACCGATCGACTCAGTTTCCAAAATTGAATACTATTATCTGAAAAACCATTTTTCAGAACCCCAGTGAAAAATGACTGTTTTTCCACTCAACATCGGCAAATCACGATTTGACCTCTGTTGACCTTTTAGGAAGTCGCACTCCCAAAATACTCTTCGTATGCTCAACACATTGAGCTGAGTATCCGTGCGGGAATCTCGAATCCAGTACTTGTGTGACCCACAATGGTTCAGGGATACAGCTATTCGTGGGCCCACAACCATTGTGGCTCCGGAATCACAATTCCGGACTTGCCCAACGGATCATGGTAAGAGCGTCTAGCAACATCGCCCCATGATCCCCTAGGTATCACTGATAGTGCCTGCAAGACCCAGTTGGTCGTGGTTAGCGTACAGTACGGTCCTTTCAATCCATATATCCCGATCAGATCAACGACTATTGGTAAATCGAGAGTCGATAAAGATCCGATAGCTATGCATACATCTTGGAGATCGAATAGTGACATCGCGAGTGTAACTAGGTAAACACATTTACCTAAAAACACTTCTAATACTCTGGCCAGAGATTTATACACTATTATCCCCTCAGATAGCATAGGATATCCACGCATGTCTGCGAGCGGTGAATCCTCGACAACGATGCATCGACTCCTACATGCATCGGGGTCTCACCCAATCCCG
>KQ996472.1:45366-57836 GCA_001598015.1 Dorcoceras hygrometricum
CACGATACGGCCGGAGCATCGCCGGGGCGGCGGCCGGCCGGTGGCGGCGCCACACGAAAAATCGCACGGCAGCCACGCGCGACGTGCCCCAAGCGCGACGCACGGCCGCGCGCAAAGCATCGCACGTCGCTCGCCCCGTGGCGGCACATCCAGCAGCACCATCGCGCAACAGCAGGTCGGCCACCATCGTGCGGAGCGGAGATCATCGAGCGGCCACCTCGCACGGAGGAAGCGCCCGACGTCCAGCCGAGATGCGCGACAAGCGCCCGACGTGCAGCCATCGCGCGACAAGCGCCTGACGTCCAGACATCGCGCGACAAGCGCCCGACGTCCAGCCTTCGTCGCCTCCTCGCTCGACCACCTCGCGTGAAGCGGCGCCAAGCGTCGCCCAATCAACAGCGTCGTCGCGCAACCAAGCGCGGCCAGCGCGCTGGTTCTCGCGCGCGACGCGCGATGAGGCGCGCGCACATGCGCGCGACGGGGAGAGGGGGCCGCCGCACATGGCGGCGGCCGGCGGCCGATCTTCAAGATTTTTAATTCGATTCTGAAAAATTAAAACATTAGATACAACATGGCAATATGTATTGATCATATCCAAAAACCTGGCTCTGATACCACTGTTGGGATCCGGATCACGCCTCCCGGCCGGGCAGTGGAAGAACGAAAAACATGTGCCGGGAGACGATCAATACGATGAAGAAAACACAATATGACATTCATAGGGCATTTAGAATCGCTACCTTGCTGGCAACTCGTGCCTGGATCCGTCCGGTTTCGTAAAGAAAACGGCACTTCACGGTAGGCGACGGTAGATATCGTCAATCAGGTCCACGACCGGAGATGGGATTCCTACGTCAGCCTGCACTAGAAGGCCTGACGAGATCTGCGTGGACGGATTAGGGTTTAATGTGTATTAGATTATGAAGTCTATGTTTAGATCTAATTAAATAGAATTAAAGATGTACTTGGACCGGCCCAACGGGCCCGGGTCCAACGGATGAACATTCAGTTCATCCCCATCACCGAGACTTCATTATAACTCCGATCGCCGATCAGATCGGACCGATCGACTCAATTTCCAAAACTGAATACTATGATCTGAAAAACTATTTTTCAGAACCCCAGTGCAAAATGACCGTTTTGCCCCTCAACATCGGCAAATCACGATTTGACCTCTGTTGACCTTTTAGGAAGTCGCACTCCCAAAATCATCTTCGTATGCTCAACACATTGAGCTGAGTATCCGTGCGGGAATCTCGAATCCAGTACTTGTGTGACCCTCAATGGTTCAGGGATACAGCTAGCCGTGGGCCCACAACCATTGTGGCTTCGGAATCACAATTCCGGACTTGCCCAACGGATCATGGTAAGAGCGTCTAGCAACATCGCCCCATGATCCCCTAGGTATCACTGATAGTGCCTGCAAGAACCAGTTGGTCGTGGTTAGCGTACAGTACGGTCCTTTCAATCCATATATCCCGATCAGATCAACGACTATTGGTAAATCGAGAGTCGCTAAAGATCCGATAGCTATGCATACATCTTGGAGATCGAATAGTGACATCGCGAGTGTAACTAGGTAAACACATTTACCTAAAACACTTCTAGTACTCTGACGAGAGATTTATACACTATTATCCCCTCAGATAACATAGGATATCCACGCATGTCTGCGAGCGGTGAATCCTCGACAACGATGCATCGACTCCTACATGCATCGGGGTCTCACCCAATCCCGACGCCTTATGACCCCTAGTGAGTCGGCAAACGGGTCAAAGTGAGACGCCTATCATGTATAGTCTCAATGACGTTTCGAGTCATGAGGACTAATCAGTACAACCAAGACCTCGGACTTATCCACTCGACAAATGGTAACCACTTGGAAAGTCCGAAGGAGGGTAGTTCGATAGATCACCAGGTCACTATCTATCTGCATGCTGAGAACATCACAATGTTCCCTACCAATGAAATATGGTACTTCGCATCGCAGATACTAGTCTCGAGCTCGGGCGGCCTTATCCTCATTTTGACGGCCCAATCGACTAGGAACATGTTCAGAATACACAGTGACTATTAGATGTGTTTCATGATAGCCGTCATACCCACTATCACATCTAACATACACTTAGGTGTATTCTAGGTCTTTACTCAACACAATTGTTAATCATTTTACACACAATAAAAGTAAAGAACGCCATATAATAAATGCGAATATCATATATAAAGATTGTCATATACAAGAGTCTATAAACCCACACGCCACAAGTTGGCTAGTTGGGCATCTACTCTAACAATAACAATAAAACTCACAGATCAGGAGATGCGATCGACGAGAACTGTCTCAGATTGGAAATATGTTTTTATCTCTAGGACCATGCTCTGATACCAGGTTGTGACGCCCAGACCCATGGGAGTCAACGAATTGAAGTTAACATATTAAAGCGGAAAAAGAATGGACTAAATGCATAAATTTGGAAGCTGTATTTCCTTCCAAGCTTGAACTATAGAACAGATGGCACGAAAAACAAACAGTAAGAATAGCTTTGGGAAAACAATTCATTCAAAAAAAGATATTACAACTTCTTGAATTCTATTTCAATCCTCTAATGTTGTAATAGATCTTAATACAGTTTTGAACATCAATACAACAACACAGAAATGCTGGACTTCGATAGACACACATGCCACCAATCTGGTTCAGCTCGCAGCTCCCGACTACCCTGATCTGCCTCACCTGCACCAAGAAAACTAATGAGCGTAGGGGCTCAACAAGTAAAAGATGATTATAACAAGGTCACACAGTGCAGGCATAAACATACATGAGCTACAAAACATAATTTAAAGGAATCCGGCTTAAACTTATATCTTCTCATAAAATCAGATCGGGAAAAAGTCAAACCAGATCTCTCTTTATTATTTTCTTCGTGACTTATGGCTTAGAAGCTCTCCTTAGGTCCACGGAGATTGATCAAGCTAAAATCTAAATTAAGGAACTGGGGAATAAGTCACAACTTAACTGTTGAAGGGGCACACTGGTTCGTCAGCCAGCTCGCTCGCCCTTCCTGGTTTGACCGTCTGTTATCTATGCCATAAATCCTTTAAACTAAAAATTACTTCATATAAACTGATGAAATATTTTTGAAACAAAGCTTATGATCTGAGTCAGATCACTTAAAAATGTGTGGTTCACTTCTTTAAAACTCATTTAACCATTAAAACTTCACTTAGTGTACAGCCGGGTTGCGAGCTGATTGTAAATGAAACCAGCTCGGGTGAATGTTTGAAGAACAGAGTGTCAAGGATTTTAACAAAATGGTCTCCAATATAGAATAATGGATTATGAAATACTGATATTGTTGGCGCAGCGGCGGATCCGGATCCCGCTCCCGGGGCGCAGCGAATGATTTAAAATTTGAAGCCCGAGAACAGTCAAAAATTGAATAATGATTCTCAACATATACAGTATGTTTATAAGGCACCCGTGTGAGGACTGTAATTAGCCGAGATGATTAAAGGCCTAATTCGTTCAGATTAGTGGTTAACTAATTAGTATAGATCAGCTTAGGGAGCATCTGTTCAGATGGAACAGCTCGGACACGAGCTGCCGCTAGTATTGGTGTTAAGCTGGTAGGGAAGCTGTTTTGGAATACCGTTGAGATCAGCACCTGTGTAAGTTGTTATTTTTTTCGTGCTGATCTTAGAGATGCAAGATATATCGTGTTGCTGGACAAAATATATCCTTGCACAGTGAACCAAATACATAGCTTGAGAAACCCAGCTTAGGAGAGTTGGTATAAGCTATTGGTGACCTTTGGTTATCGACATAAACCAGATCAAACGCAAGCTGATATGGGACGTAACAGCTTGGAGCTAAACTGGTTCGTTTAGCATAGAACAAGCTATCCAGTTGTGATCTATTTTGGAGGTAATGACGTGAGAGATACCAGCTTGGGGACTGTGGGAGAGAAAGTTTTAAGAGTTGGATTACATACTCTGTCAAAGAACTGGCCCTGAGTTGGATCGTACCAACTGGGTGCTCAAATGCTTGGTCGCGAGCTGGTCGTGGTTCCCTGTATAGAGTTGCACTGCTCCTGTTATCAGCTTAGGCCAAGTGCAAGTTACTGTCACGGGTTTAGGTGTGAGCTGGTTTATGTGCACGTGAGCTGGTTGGTTTGCACGAGCTAGTCGAAGCATAATCCCATCTATGGTTGTGAGTTTTTGCTACTGCGTACCTTGTGTATTGTGTGGCGATATCAGATCGGGTGTGTGTGCTGTTCTAGAGGTGCAAGATGGATATCCTGAGCTGGTAGCTGAGCGACGTCGTTTTGGATAAACCAGCTTAGAGGGGGCGTAACCTGGTGGTACTGCACGGACCGGCCCGATTCGTGGTTTTAGTGTAGACCGGCACGGTTCATGGGTACCAGCTTAGGCAAGAGCTGAAAGTGTGCGAGTTGGTCTTCTTACGTGTGAACTGGTCATCTCGAGCTGAAGTGCAGTGCGACGTCGTTTAAGTGATACCAACTTAGACGTTAGCTGGATTGTAAACAAGAGCTGGCCAAGGCGTAATCTGTTCTGATAGTGTGAGTTGGAGGACGTATACCAGCTGGGAGAGAAGGTTGTTTGCTGGTTTACGCCTGAGCTAGTACCAGCTTGGACCCTAAGCTGTCGGTGACTACCAGATCGCGGGAGACGTAAGTGATATAGATATGGACTTTGACCTGGTACACGCAATACATCCAACACTTCGAAAATATTTCCTCTCGGGAGCTGGGACCCTAGCCCATCTTAGAACCCTAGCTATTGTTCACCGTAACCTATTACTTCCGATTGCCGATGATAGGAAACTCCGGTTGGAGCAAGGCTGGTAGCGTTGGATCCCTCTTGCCAAGACCATTCTTCCTATACCGCTTTTGAAGGCTTTGGACAGCATGAAGAGTGAACGCAAAAAAGCTACAGTGTACTGCCTGTTCGCATTTCGACCGATTGGTTCTTCCGTTCGAGTAGCATTTTTGAGTAAGTGCTATATCCTACCTTACACTTTGTCTAGAACCATTTTTACGTTGGAAGAGTAGGGAAGAACTGGGTTGAGATGATAGCACCCTGTTCTGGTTTTCTATGGTAGCGACCACTGAGTTTTTTGTTTCTTGGGTTAAGCAGGTTTCAGGTCTGTGTCGTCTGGGAGCTTCGTTTTGGAAATTGTCGTACAGAGGCTACTTGTATTTACAGCTTTCAGGTAAGCATGTGAACATATGAAGCTTCGTTGTGCATGTACCATGTTGAGTTAATCTGCTGAGTTATGCAGGTGGTCTGAGCAGTTTAGATAGGTTATGTGTGTGCTGTATAGCCACGCTGTTTGGTTGTGTATGTTGTTGTGCATATTGTTGTGAGCTGTATACTTGCTAAAATGCAGTAGCTACTCGGTGCATGTGCTATGTAGCCACGCTGTTGGATTTGGTATATGCCGCCGTGAAAGTTGGCTGTGAGCTGAGTCCTAAGTCTCTTGTCGCATGATTATGTCTGGGTTGTGCTGTCCTATCTCTGCATGCGACTTGATTTTGAAGCTATTTTGCTTATGCTGTTCAGCAGTAGGTTGCATGCTATTCTTGTTTGGTTATGTATGCTGTCGTGCATGTGGCTGTGAGCTATATTGTCTAGCTGTAGATCGCATAAGATAGTTTGAGCTGAGCTATGCTTGTTCTGTCGTGCTGTGTTCTTATGATTATTGTATGTTGCATAAGTTGGTTAGTATCACATACACGCATAGCATATTGAGCTCCTCCCTCGTTACCCGCATGGTAGCAGTTTATTGTTGAGCTCCTTCTTCGTTATATCTTCGCTAGTCGTTTCCTGTTGTGAGCCTTCTTATTATCTATGTTGGCCATTACTGTTGTGGATTGTTTAGTACCAGGAAGCTGGTTGTTGAGTTATTTGAGGACGAGCGGTTAGCTACCGTGCTCATCTTCTCCCTACTGTTGGGGTGCTTTGCCACTATGAGACGAGTGGATAGCTACCACGATCTCATAAGCTTGAGCACCAGTGGGTTGAGTTGTTCTTGCTTTTGGTACCGCATGTCGAGATGAGTGGATAGCTACCACACTCTCATATGCTTTGTGGCCACTATTATTTGTACTTCCAGCCGTGGAGTTGTTCTGTGAGCCCTGTACCTCCGGCTGTTAATTTGTTCCTGTGAGCTATGTACCTTCAGCTATCGATTGTTTCTATGAGCATTGTGTCTCCAGCTGTTGAGTCGTCCCTTGAGCCCCGATAATGCATGGTACCTTCATTCATGCATTGCACACATTTTGTTCATACTTTCTTGTTAGCTGTTGTTGATTTCTCTTCGTACTGAGGTTTAACCTCGTGTGTTTCCCTTGGGGCTGCTTTGGCCGTGTGTTGGCCATTGCAGGCCTTTTTCAGGTAGTTCAGCTGGTCCGTGAGTGAGGTAGTTTTTGCAGTCCCAGGAGTGAGTTCCCAGTTATATATATATATATATATGCTATATCGAGTCAGTGCCAGGTAATTCCCTGTGTAGTTGTATATATTGACTTGATTTATTTGGAGGCATGTGTATATATATTTGCTTTCGTTGGAGTATTTATGTTGTGGCTTTTATTTCATATTTTGAGTATACGCCTATGTTGAATGATGTATATTAAGGTCAGGCCCAAAAGAAAAATTTTATCCATTTTTTAAGCTTCCGTGTTTTTGATTTAATTGTGTGCTTAACTCTACGTTTTAGTGCACCGGGCCTGACATTTTGGTATCAGAGCTTAAACTAGGATAAGCTCGTTTCTTTTCTATCACACTCGAGTCTAGGCACTATGCTTGTCCTCCTGCATGTTCTTGACTACATGTTTACCTGCTTTGTTTATGCTTACCTTTGTGTGCCTCCTAGATGTTTCCTAGGATAAGTAGAGGTAGAGTTGTTAGACAGATGATAGTCAAGCTGAGTGTTCGAGTGGTGAGGAGTATATTCCTCAGCCGAGAGTTCCTTTGCGCCGTTGTGCGAGATAGACAGAGGCTGAGGGGGGGAGCTTTGGACTCGACGAGTGGATGTTGTGGAGCTATTTCGGGCCAGGTTCCGGTGGATGATCCTCCTACCTTCATGGATGCTGAAGGTGGTCTTGTAGCAGAGAATTGGCTTGAGCGCTTGGTGAGCTTGTTCGATCGTGTGCAGCTTGGGGATGAGACGAGGCAGGGTTGGCGATGCTCCCGTTGAGAACTCAAAAGTGAGCCGAGATAAAGTTCGAAGCAGGTGGGAGCAGACAAACCAAACAAGGAGCTTAATCGACTTCGATGATGTCAAATTGCTAGATGGGAGAGAATATAGCAGATTGTCAATACTATCGATGGTATTTATCTGGTCATTGGTGGAAGCCCTTGCAACAACCTTGCAGATAGCAACAGGGTGAGCAGGGATGAGTTTAAAGGGAAAGAACCAGCCTTATGTGTTGATTATTTCCGTATCTTAGACTTGGTGTAAGGAGATTTGAAGATGACTGGGTGCTTGAGACAGTTTTCTTTCCTTCCCGCCTATGTTCCTCTCGTTGCTAAACGTGTGAGGACGAAGCAGAATAGATTTCGGAAGGGCTTGAGGGATGACCCTCACCCATTGGTATAGCAGTTTCCCTCTTCCGTCCTTTTCATATGATGTGGATCGCATGATAGACATCGAGGATGGTGCTTTGTGATCAGAGTGTCGCAGCAGGATTCTTCTGAAGGTACTTTGTAGATACTACCTTTACCCTGCTCAGTTCCAGCGAAAGGGTTATCAGCCGCAGAATGCATTTAGATTCAGATAGTCTTCTCAATCCCAGCACTCGGTACTTCAGCAAACTCATGTGATCGTATCATGGTTAGAGAAGCTAGAGATGTACCGGAGGAGCTATAGATGGACTTTTCCTTGTTTTAGATCTTCCTGCGTGAGTTGTGTTGACACGAGGACATCACACGCGTGTGTTCTGCTTTGTGTGTTGGGCGTGGTTTGATTCGATCCCCAACTTGTTCGTGTTATGTTGTGTCCGTGAGGATTGAGAAATTCGAATAGTGATTAATCAGATTCTTGTAGGATTAGTCACAGGATTTAGAGTTGTCGAATTTCTCTAAGTATTGAATCAGCCGTAGCAAATTTTGGTAGTCAACGCGGGTCAACGGTACTGTATCTTGCAGCTGGTGAAATTTGATATAGATAGTTACTGTAGCGTGTGAGACGTACGTCGTCGTTTCGATTGTAGAGGTTGCTGCTGGCAGACGTTGCATTTAACGCGAGAGTTAGCGAGAGAGCGACACGTGTTGGTCAACATTTTTGAGTGTTGACTACTGGACCAGCAGATGCATGAGTAAAGGAGCGACCAGCTGATGGTTTGAAAAACCAGTCGCAGAGGTAGAACGACGTCGTTTTAATAAGTCGAAACGCTGCGATTTGAGTGTCGCGACTGGTACCAGCCGCGAGAGATTTGTTATGAGGAATGCGTTGCGACTGGGTGACCAGCTGTTGGCACAATTGCTTACGTAACTGTTACGGCGTCGTTTGGATTAGTTGACGCGTCGTCGTTTTGGCTTTTTTTGCATAACCAGTCGACTGAGGGGTTTTTGTAGAGATATGTTACCAGCTTTTGGTTGCTTCACAAGAGATATATGTTGTCAGCTGGTGAAGCTCTGCGACGTCGTTTGAGTTAGTTGGAACGGTGTCGTTTTGATGTTCTTTTGAGAATACATCGACTAATTTTTGCGTCTGGTTTTTTGTGGGCAACGACTGGTATTGTTAGCAGATTTCTACTGTTCACGACGACTGGTTATTTTTGTGATCGGCAGACGTTGGATTTGAGAGATATTTATATAGAGTATTGATCGACACTTAGAAATATTTCGAACCCGATATTTCTTATCTTCTTATCCAAACCCTCGTTGAGCTACTGTTCACCCGAACATATCTTCCTTAGATTTCCGCCGTTCTCCGCCGATGATTTGAGTGATTTTGGTGGCGCTAGATTCGTTGTGAGTTGTTCTTTCGATTGCTACCCATTTGAAGCCCTGAATCAACATTGGAGAAGAAGTGCGAAGTTTCTGTGTCTTCGTACAGAGAAGTTCGTTGGTTCTTCTGCTGGTTTGAGTTTCTGGGTGAGAATTTCTTATAATTTCTTATCCAAACCCTCGTTGAGCTACTGTTCACCCGAACATATCTTCCTTAGATTTCCGCCGTTCTCCGCCGATGATTTGAGTGATTTTGGTGGCGCTAGATTCGTTGTGAGTTGTTCTTTCGATTGCTACCCATTTGAAGCCCTGAATCAACATTGGAGAAGAAGTGCGAAGTTTCTGTGTCTTCGTACAGAGAAGTTCGTTGGTTCTTCTGCTGGTTTGAGTTTCTGGGTGAGAATTTCTTATAATTTCTAGCTTCGGTAGACTTGTAGAATTAGAGCAGGGTTCTGACCGTAGGCTATGATGTTTAAAGTTTAGATTTGAACTAGAATTAAGCTGATATGTGAGGCCCTGTGACAGATTTGAGTTCGCAGGAGGTATCTGCTGGATTTTTGAAAATAGTTTTCAAACTGAATTACTTCAGTTGCTGTACCGTGCCTTTGTGGGAATCTGTTGAGGTAGATTTCAATTGATTGAAGGTACGAATTGAGCAGATTTAATAGCTTTGAGCATGAACATGGCTGTAATCGATGTTATGGATCTGCTGATGTGATTCTGTGCTTATACTTGTTATAGTTTGTGAAATTGATTGAGTCCTATATTCTGTTTCACGTAATGAATTGTATGCATTGTGCATTGATTATTGAATTGGCATTCATGCATACATATTGAGCCTGACAGATTGATTGATGACCTGATTGAGAGCCACATTCTGACTGGCCGACTGACTTGTTGTGCCTGAAAAGTCCAACGCTATCATCGGAGTGGTGATCGGCTGAATTGTAGTGTCTGAAGACCACCGAGCTGTGATGGGCTGACGGGTCCTGAAGATCACGGACCGATGATTTCCATCGGCTGACTTGCTGTGCGTGGTATAGAGGCTCGATTGTTATGATTGCCAGTTGACTTGCTGGTCCAGCTATCCGATCTTTGATAGCCCTCATGCATTCATAGCATTGATTTATAGCATGTTGCATGTTTAGCTGTTTAGATAGCTCTTCGTACTGAGGCTTCACCTCGTATTTGTTTCTTGATTTTGTGTTGTTTGGGTCTGCGTTACCCATTTGCAGGATCTTCAGGTAACCAAGCTGGACAGAGTGGAGGTTCAGCTGGTCGATCCCCGTTCCCTTGAGTCCCAGTTATATATATATATATATATTCATGTATTGAACCGGGGGATGCCCCGTGTTACTTTGTATTGGGGATCTGTATTTGATTTGAGATATGTTGTTACCTGATTTGATGAGTTTGAGTTAACTCATATTTTGATTATAAATATTTTGAATGTATGATTTTAAGTTCAGGCCTACTATATTTCGAAAACTTTTAAGCCCTGAATTTACGCTTCCGTGATTATGTGCTTAATTGTGCTATTATATTGAGTATTTAGCACGGGGCCTGACATTTTTGGTATCAGAGCTTAAACTAGGATAAGCTCGATTTTCTTTGATCGCACTCGAGTCTAGGCACAGAGTTTTGATTTGATTTTGATTGACTCTGTGACTTATGTGATTTTCTATCTGTCTATGTGATATATATCTATCTGCTGTGCGATCTTACCTCTATACTTGTTTAGATGCCGCCGAGAAGAGGAAGAGGTAGGGCGACTAGACGTACTGAGGAGGAGTCTAGGGCAGGTAGTGATGATGATGTTCATCAGGTTGAGGATGTTACTAGACAGATAGGCGAGATGGAGTTGGTCTTAGCTAGGTTTCAGCGGACGAACCCTCCGACGTTTTCTGCAGCAGAGGGTGGTGCAATGGCTGAGGCTTGGTTAACCCAGATGGAGGAATTGTTCGATACTTTGGAGTACGCTCCTGAGAAAAGACTGAAGCTGGCGGTGTTGCAGCTGAGAGACAATGCACAGCGCTGGTGGAGGGGTACTTCCCGTATCCTTCGTGATAGTGGTGCTGTGATCACTTGGGAGAGCTTCTGTGAGGCTTTTCGACAGGAGTATACCCCGGAGTCCTTCTACAACAACCGGGAGCGGGAGTTCGATAATCTAAGGCAGGGCAGCTATTGGGAAAGCGGTGGCGGATCCGGATCCCGTCTCCCGGCGACGCAGCGGAAGTTTTAAAATTAGCGCCGGGAAACGTTCAATACAATAAAGGTAGCACTATAAACCATTCATAGGGCGTTTCTCGGGGTGTTACCTTGCTGGCGACAGGCGCCTGGCTCCAACCAGAATCACAGGGAGACTGGCTCTTCACGGTAGGCGACGGTAGATTCGTCCAATCAAGTCCACGACCAGAAGCAAGGTTCCTTCGTCAGCCTGCACTAGAAGGCCTGACGAGATCAGCACGGACGGAAACTCCTCGAAACGGTGATCGGAACAAGTCCGATCAACGTGGGGCGGCGGCCGGCGGCGGCGTGGGGCTTTGGTGGAGAGGGGGTGGCCGAGAGTTGTGGTGGAGGCTAGGGTTTGTAATGTGTAATTTGTTATGTGATTAAGCCCTAACCATCTTTATTAATTAAGTTGGTAGATGGGCTTGAACCGGCCCATTGGACTTGGGTCAGGCCCAAGTCCTATATGGACATTCGGTTCATTTAAATCACCACGATTTCATCATAACTCCGATCGTCGATCAGATCGGACCGATCGACTCAGTTTCCAAAACTGAATATTATGATGTGAAAAACGATTTTTCAGATACCTAGTCCAAATGACAGTTTTGCCCCTCAACAGTGGCAAATCGCAATTTCACCCCTGTTGACTTTTAGGAAGTCGCACTCCCTAAAATCCCATTCCTATGCTCAACAAATTGAGCTCATATTCCATGCGGGAATCTTGAATCCAGTACTTGTCTGACCCTCAATGGTTCAGGGATACAGCTAGCCGTGAGCCCACAACCATTGTGGCTCCGATATCGCAATATCGGACTTGCCCATCGGATCATGGTAAAGCGCCTAGCAACATCGCCCCATGATCCCCTAGGTATCACTGATAGTGCCTGCAAGAACCAGCTGGTCGTGGTTAGCGTACAGTACGTCCTTTCAATCCATATATCCCGATCAGATCAAGATAATGGTACCTAGCAACATCGCCCCATGATCCCCTAGGTATCACTGATAGTGCCTGCAAGAACCAGCTGGTCGTGGTTAGCGTACAGTACAGTACTTTCAATCCATATATCCCGATCAGATCAACGACCATTGGTAAATCGAGAGTCGCTAGAGATCCGATAACTATGCATACATCTTGGAGATCGAATAGTGACATCGCGAGTGTAACTAGGCAAACACATTTACCTAAAACACTTGTAGTACTCTGGCCAGAGATTTGCACACTATTATCCCCTCAGATAGCATAGGATATCCACGCATGTCTGCGA
>KQ996472.1:84306-109235 GCA_001598015.1 Dorcoceras hygrometricum
TTGGAGAGATTATAAGTAGAAGTGTCGTTCGACACTTAGAAATATTTTGAACCAGCCATATCTTATCTGTAACAGATTTGAGCTTCCAGGAAGTTCCTGCTGCGTGATTTGAGCCAGGAGAATCTGTTAGGTAAATTGAGGAATTGAGGTACGAATTGAGCAGCTCTTAGCAGTTTGAGCGTGAACATGACTATGTTTCGATGTTGTGAATTGCTGTTATGTGGCTTACGTGAAATTGAATTGTGGGATTGATTGAGTTATGCTTTATTTCACGTATTATGCATTGTATGCTTTATGCTTTGATATCGAATGGCATTCATGCATACATCTTGAGCCTGAATTGATAGATTGATTTGATTACCTGATTGGGTGCCACGTTGTGACTGGCCGACTGTTGAGTTGTGCCCGAAAAGTCCAACGCTATCGTCGGAGTGGTGACTACCGGATTCGAGTGTCTACCACCGAGCTGTGATGGGCTGACGGGCCCCGATGATCACGGACCGATGATTTCCACCGGCTGATTGGCTGTGAGTGGTATAGAGGCTTGATTTGAGTTACCAGTTGATAAACTGGTCTAGCTATCCGATTTCTTGGTAGCCCTCATGCATTCATAGCATCGATTGATAGTATGTTGCATGTTTACCTGCTTTGATAGCTCTTTGTACTGAGGCTTGACCTCGTATTTGTTTTCTGCTTCGTCTTGTTGGGGTCTGTGTGCCCATTTGCAGGAGCTCTAGGTAATCAAGCTGGGCAGACTGGAAGTTCAGCTGGTCGATCCCCTCATCCTTGAGTCCCAGTTTACTTATGATATGTATTGAAACAGGGGATGCCCCGTGTTTTATTGTATTTGGGGGATCTGTATTTTGAATTGAATTATGTGGTTACTTGTTGTCGGAGTTTGAGTTAACTAATATTTTGAGTATTGAATATTTTGACTGTATGATTTGAAGTTCAGGCCCATGTTATTTCGAAAAATTTTTAAGCTCTGATTTTAAGCTTCCGTGATTATGCGTTTTTATTGTGTTAATCGTTAGTAATTAGCACGGGGCCTGACACTCACGAGACGAGGTACCCTGTTCATGATTTGGAGTTGGCTGCGATAGTGTTTGCCTTGAAGATTTGGCGACATTTTCTTTATGGTGAAGAATTTGTGGTGTACACCGACCACAAGAGTCTGAAATATATCTTCTCGCAGTCAGATTTGAATATGAGGAAGCGACAATGGATGGAATTGCTTAAGGACTTTAACTGTGAGATTCAGTATCAGCCTGGGCAGATGAACTCAGTTTCCGACGCATTGAGTAGGAAGACCCAGCCTGTGATGCTTTCGTCGATGAGTGTCTCTAAAGTCTATGAGCAGTTGAATACTTCTGGTTGGCGTTTCCAGCCGGGTGATCAGTACTTTATGGTTTCTTCGATTCAAGTAGAACCACAGATTGTGAATGACATCAGGGAGGCGCAGAGGACTGATCCATATGTTCATGAGTTGAAGATTAAAGCCCGTAGTGGTCAGTCTGAGGATTTCTCCGTTTCTTCGGATGGGTGTCTGAGATTTCGAGGAAGATTGGTGGTTCCGAACTTGATCAATTTGAAAGAGGCCATCATGAATGAAGCGCATTGTAGTCAGTACAGTCTACATCCGGGCGAGAGAAAGATGTATCATGTCTTGAAGTCTCACTACTCGTGGGAAGGCATGAAGAGCGACATCTCTGGTTTTGTTGCTAGATGTTTGAATTTCCAACAGGTCAAGGCTGAGAGCATGAGACCTGGTGGATTTCTTTAGAGTTTATAGGTGCCCCAATGGAATTGGGAGCACATCGCCATGAATTTTGTGACTCATCTACCTCGGTCGGGTAGGGGATGGGATGCGAGTTGGGTGGTGATTGATAGACTTTCGAAGTCAGCCCATTTTATTCCCCATGACGTGAGGTGTTCAATGAAGAAAATGGCGAAGCTGTATATAGACCATGTGGTGAGATTGCATGGAGTTCTTGTTTCGATAGTATCCGATAGAGATCCGAGATTCACTTCCCGATTTTGGAAGAGCTTGCATTTGAGGCGTTGTATGGTCGTAAGTGCAGATCTCTGATTTGTTGGGAAGAAGTTGGTGAGAATCAGCTTTCTACCCCTGAGTTTGTGCAGCATATGAAAGATCAGATTGATTTGATTCGGAGTAGAATGAAGGCTGCACAAGATAGATTCACTAGCTATGCTAACCATAGACATCGACCGTTAGAATTTGAGGTTGGTGATCGGGTATTCCTCAAAGTTTCTCCTTTCAAGAGTGTGATGCGCTTCAGATTTAAAGGCAAATAACTCCTAGATTCGTTGGTCCCTTTGAGATTATTGAACGAATTGGACAATTGGCTTATCGATTGAGGCTGCGTGCTGAAGTAGAGGCGATGCATGATGTTTTTCATGTGTCAATGTTGAGGAAATATGAGCCAGATCCATCCCATGTGTTGAGAACCGATGAAGTTGAGCTAGATTCTGCCTTGAGTTATGTTGAATATCCAGTTCAGATTCTGGATAGGAAGGAGAAGCAGCTGAGGAACAATGTAGTTCCGTTGGTGATGGTCCAATGGAGCAAGCATGGCAGAGAGGAAGCAACTTGGGAACCGGAAGAGAAGATGCAGCGCGAGTGGCCGCATCTGTTTGAGTAGATAGATGTATTAATTTTCGGTTTCTGGTTGTGTTTTCCTTAGTTCTTGTTTATGAATTGTCCAGTTATCTTGAACTCTTGGATTTGTAGCAGATGAATTTCAGTTTTGTGTCCTGCTGTTGCGATAAATTGATTGGATTCTTCCCTGAGTTTGCCTTTGATTTCGAGGACGAAATCTCTTAAGGTGGAGAAAATGTGAGGATTGAGAAATTCGAATAGTGATTAATTAGATTCTTGTAGGATTAGTCATAGGATTTAGAGTTGTCGAATTTATCTAATATTGAATCAGCCGTGGTAGTCAACGCGGGTCAACGGTACTGTAGCTTGCAGTTGGTGAAATTTGATATAGATAGTTACTGTAGCGTGTGAGACGTACGTCGTCATTTCGATTGTAGAGGTTGCTGCTGGCAGACGTTGCATTTAGCGCGAGAGTTAGTGAGAGAGCAACACGTGTTGGTCAACATTTTTGAGTGTTGACTACTGGACCAGTAGATGAGTGAGTAAAGGAGCGACCAGCTGATGGTTTGAAGAACCAGTCGCAGAGGTAGAATGATGTCGTTTTAATAAGTCGAAACGCTGCGTTTTGAGTGTTGCGACTTGGTACCAGCCGCGAGAGATTTGTTATGAGGAATGCGTTGCGACTGGGTGACCAGCTGTTGGCACAATTGCTTACGTAATTGTTACGGCGTCGTTTGGATTAGTTGACGTGTCGTCGTTTTGGCTTGTTTTGCGTAACCAGTCGACTGATGGGTTTTTGTAGAGATCTCTTACCAGCTTTTGGTTGCTTCACAAGAGATATATGTTGTCAGCTGGTGAAGCTCTGCGACGTCGTTTGAGTTAGTTGGAACGGTGTTGTTTTGATGTTCTTTTGAGAATACATCAACTAATTGTTGCGTCTGGTTTTGTTGTGGGCAACGACTGGTTTTGTTAGCAGATTTCTACTGTTCACGACGACTGATTATTTTTGTGATCAGCAGACGTTGGATTTGAGAGATATTTATATAGAATTGTTGATCGACACTTAGAAATATTTCAAACCCGATATTTCTTATCTTTTTATCCAAACCCTCGTTGAGCTACTGTTCACCCGAACATATCTTCCTTAGATTTCCGCCATTCTACGCCAATGATTTGAGTGATTTTGGTGGCGCTGGATTCGTTTTGAGTTGCTCTTTCGATTGCTACCCATTTGAAGCCCTGAATCAACATTGGAGAAGAAGTGCGAAGTTGCTGTGTCTTCGTACAGAGAAGTTCGTTGGTTCTTCTACTGGTTTGAGTTTCTCGGTGATCATTTCTTGTTGTTTCTAGCTTCGGTAGACTTGTATAATTAGAGCAGGGTTCTGACCGTAGGCTATGTGTTTAAAAGTTTAGATTTGAACGAGAATTAAGCTGATATGTGAGGCCCTGTGACAGATTTGAGTTCGCAGAAGGTATCTACTGGATTTTCGAAAACAGGAAGAAGCTGAATTACTTCAGTTGTTGTACCGTGCCTTTGTGGGAATCTGTTGAGGTAGATTTCAGTTGATTGAAGGTAAGAATTGAGCAGATTTAACAGCTTTAGCGTGAACATGGCTGTAATCGATGTTATGGATCTGCTGATGTGAATTCTGCGCTTATACTTGTTACAGTTTGTGAAATTGATTGAGTCCTATATTCTGTTTCACGTAATGAATTGTATTCATTGTGCATTGATTATTGAATTGGCATTCATGCATACATATTGAGCCTGACAGATTGATTGATGACCTGATTGAGAGCCACATTCTGACTGGCCGACTGACTTGTTGTGCCTGAAAAGTCCAACGCTATCATCGGAGTGGTGATCGGCTGAATTGTAGTGTCTGAAGACCACCGAGCTGTGATGGGCTGACGGGTCCTGAAGATCACGGACCGATGATTTCCATCGGCTGACTTGCTGTGCGTGGTATAGAGGCTCGCTTGAGATGATTTGCTAGTCGATATGCTGGTCTAGCTATCCGATCCTTGATAGCCCTCATGCATTTCATAGCATTGATTTATAGCATGTTGCATGTTTAGCTGTTTAGATAGCTCTTCGTACTGAGGCTTCACCTCGTATTTTTTTCCTGCTTTTGTGTTGTTTGGGTCTGCGTTACCCATTTGCAGGATCTTCAGGTAACCAAGCTGGACAGAGTGGAGGTTCAGCTGGTCGATCCTCGTTCCCTTGAGTCCCAGTTATATATATATATATATTCATGTATTGAACCGGGGGATGCCCCGTGTTACTTTGTATTGGGGATCTGTATTTGATTTTAGATATGTTGTTACCTGATTTGATGAGTTTGAGTTAACTCATATTTTGATTATGAATATTTTGAATGTATGATTTTAAGTTCAGGCCTACTATATTTCGAAAAATTTTAAGCCCTGAATTTACGCTTCCATGATTATGTGCTTAATTGTGCTATTATCTTGAGTATTTAGCACGGGGCCTGACAGTGTCTGTTAGTACTCCTGTCGAGGTGAGTAGTTTGTCTCGTGAGATAGTGTCGAGGAGCTGGGCTAGATTGAGCATTAGCTGTTAGTGGTTTTCCCGATTATTCGATAGCTTTGACGCCTTCTCAGATGAAGTACCTGGGTTTGCTTTCGGAGCACTGGATCGATTCTAGTTTTGAGTCGATGCTAGAGTCTGCCCCAACTTTTGGAGTTTTATTGTTGTGGCGCACCTACTGTCCTGAGGAGTCGTCGACGATAGCCAGACCGTTGTTGCTACTGAACCAGTAAGGTAGAGGTGTTACCCGGAAATGGATATAAGTCTGTCCTTCTCGACTCTAGAGTGGAGCAGCACTAGTCATTAGATGGCGTGCTGTTGTGATACGCGCTAATTTGGGATCCAGTTTAGGTAGTGTGTCGTTGATGATTGAGCTGAGTGAGCTTCCATCTTTGGGGTGAGCTGGACGTTTGTGATGAGTAGTAGCCTTAGAGTTCTAATGATCGATTGATGTTCCAGTCTGAGTTGAATATTTGGTTTGGCAAGCTAAGCTATGCTAAATAAAGCTTAGAACAGGCAGGACTACTATCCCTTTAGTGTGATAGATTCCTTGAGGAAAATGACGATGTAGTACGTCAAACATGTAGAAAGATCCCATGGTGTGTCGATGTCGACAGAGTTCGACAGGGATTTCATGGTGTACTCCCCAATGTTGGAAGAGAATTCAGACAGTTTTGGAGTCTCGATTGGTCGTGAGAGCAGCTTACCACCACCACCCGATAGTCAATCTGAGAGGTACCTACATATTTTGGAGGACATGTTGCTCGTAGTGGCGACGGTTTTCATTAGTAGTTGACTGGATTTTTCTTGTCTTGGGAGACTTTTCGCGCCGTTTTAGCTACCACGTAGTGTTTGGGATGACACCTGTTGGAGATTTTGCACGGTGTGAGGTGCGGATAGCCGCATTGGCTGGTAGAAGTTGAGGAAAATCTTTGGCCTTCATTAAAATTGTGCAATTTGTGTGAGGACTAGATTTTCTAAGCACGACTTATTAGCTAATCAGATTTGGTTTAGAATTAGCTAATTGAGTTTCTGAGTATCGGGTTTTCAGATATGAGGACTTGGTGATTTTTAGAATTTCAGATTTGAGCGAAATCTGAATGTACAGATGTGTCCTTGTGTGTTTGCGTGAATTGTCTCAAGCAGGGAGTGAAACCCTGTCGTATTTTGTTTCCAGACTTGACGATAGAGAGTGAAATCTTCTTAGCGGCGTGATCAGATGTGAGCTTCTACTCGAGGAAGTCAGGGATGGTTAGTTTTCCAGAGTTGTTCAGATGTCAACGTTGGTCAACAGTACTTTGTAGATCGATGCGGTTTGGTAATTTCAGATGTGATCAACTGAGGGGCGTTAGTGAGATCTGTTGTGAGAGCTTGACTCTAATGCTACGTCGTTTTGATAAGTAAGAGCGACGTCGTTTTGATTAGAACACGTGTTTGTTTGGAGATCAGATCTGAGTTAGCGTTGGCAGAGGTGAGTGATACCTGAGGCCAGATTTGAGAGATTTCTGCCTTAGCAATGAGATCTGTAACTTGTCAATGAATTGATTTCTGCTGTAACTTCGTTTGGGGATTTAAATGTAAGTGCTGATTGACACTTAGAATATTTTCGAACCTTATATTCCTTATCCTCATCCCCGATAACCCTCGATTGTTACTGTTCACCCAAACCGTATTTCCGTTGATTGCCGTCGTTTTTAGTCGCCGTTTGGAGCAAGATTGGTAGCGCTGAGCTCATCTTCTCTAGGGCTTTCGATTGATACAAGTTTGGAGACTGGAGTCGCCGGAATTGAGGAGCGCGAAGTGGTTGCAGTGTTCGTGTATCTTCGCGATTGTGGACCAGTAGTTCTTCTGTTCTTTAGTTCACCAACCGTATTCCGTTGATTGCCGTCGTTTTAGTCGCCGTTTGGAGCAAGATTGGTAGCGCTGAGCTCATCTTCTCTAGGGCTTTCGATTGATACAAGTTTGGAGACTGGAGTCGCCGGAATTGAGGAGCGCGAAGTGGTTGCAGTGTTCGTGTATCTTCGCGATTGTGGACCAGTAGTTCTTCTGTTCTTTAGCAGCTTTGGGTAAGTGATTTTTTACCGATTAAGCTTTGTATGAGAGCTGAGGAGTTCTCTGTTGGAGTTAAGTAACTGAGTTAAGTTTCTGGGCTTTAGAATTTAAGCTGTTTGAGTTCAGATTTGAGTTGATATTAAGATATCTTAACATATTCAAGCTTATAGTGGCTTCTGTTGAGTTCGCCGTGAAGCTGCTGGGACAGTAGACTTGAGTTGGTTGCTGCTCCCTGTTGTTGTAAGATCTGTTGAGGTAGAATCTGAATTGAGGTACGAATTGAGATAGATTAAGCAGCTTTGGGATATTTCTATCGTGTATTAGCTGTTGTGCTTTGTATTGACTGCTACATGATTTGTGCTCATATCTGTGTTTTATGTGTGTGATGTTATGCATTGATTAAGAATCAGTCTGCTGTGCATTCACGCATACATATTGAGCCTGATTTCCTTTGAAAGCTGAATCCCTTTATACGTTGTGATCGGCCGACTGAGTCGTGTGCTATCCTTTTGTCTACCGATGATTCTTGGTTTCCCTGTTCATGCATTGCACGATTGATATATTGCACTGTCTGATATGATTGATGCTTTTATTGTGCTCTTCGTATTGAGGTTTGACCTCGTTTATTTTTCCTGTTTTGGGCTGCCTTGGTTTGTGTTGACCTTGGCAGGTTCTTCAGGTAACCAGGCTGGACAGAGTGGAGCTTCAGCTGGTCGATCCCCTTTCTGATTTGAGTCCCAGTGTATTGATATTTATAACCTCGTTTATTTTTCCTGTTTTGGGCTGCCTTGGTTTGTGTTGACCTTGGCAGGTTCTTCAGGTAACCAGGCTGGACAGAGTGGAGCTTCAGCTGGTCGATCCCCTTTCTGATTTGAGTCCCAGTGTATTGATATTTATAATGAGACAGGGGATGTCCTGTGCCTTTATTTATGTTGGGGATCGTGTGTTGTGTTATTTATTGCTGTTATTTGAGTTTTGGGTTAAAAATCTTATTTTAAGTATGAATGTATTTTGAAATGATATTGGATCAGGCCCATTATCGAAAATTTTTAGCCCATGTTTTTATGATGCTTCCGCATATATGTGACTAATTGATGTATTAGCACACGTGGCCTGACAGTTTGGGAAGGACCAAAAGGCTCCGAAATCGATTCAGAGCAAAGGCTGTACGAGGTCGCATGCCAGAATACGAGTATAAGGTGTGAATCTTCGGAGTTTCCAAACTGTTGACCGCGTGCTTCTTGCGAGTTTCTTCTTTGCGTGTGTGTAGAACATACACTTTAAGGGTGGGTTAGCTCTTGGATTCCTCAGTCTATATGAGATTGTTCGAGCAGATGGGATCTATGGCGTGCATTTGCGATTACCGGCTGCATTGTTTTGATTTCATGATGAATATCATGTGTTCCAACCGAGGAGACACGATCCAAATCCTCCATTGGTGCCGATAGACTGATGGATCGAGCTGGACTAGACCCTGAGATATTATGATGGTCCAGTGAGACCTCTGGACAGGAGGGAGAAGCTAATGGATTTTAAAGAGAATTACAATATCGAGGTTTATTATGCTGGGACATCCACCTTCTTCGAGATAAATGAATACCACTTAAGCAGGCGATACATTATTTCTGAACTGTGGGGTTACGAAGAAGGGTGGGATAAGATCCTACCTCTGGTTTTGGTGCACTGGCGCTGGCGTAGTCGTGAAGGTACTTCTTAAGCAGTGGTGACCTAGAGGTGGTAGAAGTGATCTCACCTTCTTTTGAATGCAAAGTTCTCCCCGTAGTTCTGTTGGCGTGTTGTGGTTTTCAGCCTGTGCTATGATCTTTTGTGTTTTGTGTGGGCTGTTATTTTGATTTCGAGGATGAAATCTCTTAAGGTGGGGAGAGTTGTGAGGACTGTAATTAGCCGAGATGATAACGGCCTAATTCGTCTAGATTAGTGGCTAACTAATCAATATAGATCAGCTTAGGGAGCATCTGTTGAGATGTAACAGCTCGGACACGAGATGGCGCTAGTATTGGTGTTAAGCTGGTAGGGAAGCTGTTTCGGAATACCTTTGAGATCAGCACCTGTGTAAGTTGTTATGATGTTTCGGGCTATCTTAGAGATGCAAGCTATATCGTATTGCTGGAGAAATGTATCCTTGCATAGTGAACCGGATACATAGCTCGAGAAACCCAGCTTAGGAGAGTTGGTATAAGCTATTGGTGACCTTTGGTTATAGGCATAAACCAAATCGGACGCAAGCTGATATGGGACGTACCAGCTTGGAGCTAAACGGTTTCGTTTAGCATAGAACAAGCTATCCAGTTGTGATCTATTTTGGACGTCATGACGTGAGACATACCAGCTTTTTCTGCTCTGGGAGAATAAATTTTAAGAGTTGGGTTACATACTGTGTCAAAGAACTGGCCCTGAGCTGGATCGTACCAGCTGGGTGCTCAGCTGCTTGGTCGCGATCTGGTCGTGGTTCCCTGTATAGAGTGGCACTGTTCCTGTTATCAGCTTAGGCCAAGTGCAAGTTACTGTCACGGGTTTAGGTGCGAGCTGGTTTATGTGCACGCAAGCTGGTTGGTTTGCACGAGCTGGTCGAAGCAAATCCCATCTGCGGTTGTGAGCTGTTGCTACTGTGTACCTTGTGTATTTTGTGGGGATATCAGATCGGGTGTGTGTGTTGTACTAGTGGTGCAAGCTGGATATCTTGAGCTGGTAGCGGAGCGACGTCGTTTTGGAGAAACCAGCTTAGATGGGGCGCAACCTGGTGGTAATGCACGGACCGGCCCGGTTCGTGGTTTTAGTGTAGACCGGCACGGTTCATGGGTACTAGCTTAGGCAAGAGCTGAAAGTGTGCGAGCTGGTCATATTACACGTGAACTGGTCGTCTGGAGATGAAGTGCAGCACGACGTCGTTTAAGTGATACCAGCTTAGACATTAGCTGGATGGTAAACGTGAGCTGGTCAAGGCGTAATATGTTCTGATACTGTGAGCTGGAGGACATATACCAGCTGAGAGAGAAGGCTGTGTGCTGGTTTACATCTGAGCTAGTACCAGCTTGGACCCTAAGCTGTCGGTGACTACCAGATCGTGGGAGACGTAAGTGATATAGATATGGACTTTGACCGGGTTGTTAAGATAAATTTTTTAGTTTTGGTGATAACACAAACAAGACAAAGAACTGAATTTAAGTCTATCATATTTGTACTAGAAGTAATCGGGGACTCAGATTTGTTCAGAGGCCTTACGTATCAGTTTTGTTCAGAGGCTTATACATCAGATCCGAGTGTATCAGATCCGAGTGTATCAGATTCAGAGACTTAGAACAGAAGGTATCAGTTCAGTTAAGAGGTTTAGTTAACAGAATTAGATCAGATAAGATTTCAGTTCAGTACAGAGGTTTCTTCTACATATCAGATCTGATCAGAGGTTTCTAAGGTACAGAACAGAGAGGGATTTAGATTTGACAAATTTACATATAAAGAGAGCAAAAAGGGGAAGTATTCGTAAAAGAAAAAGATCTTGAAGCTCATATATGTACGAAAGCAGATTTGAGATCAGAGCCGAAGAAGAGTTCAGATCCGAAATAGATTTCAAATCACAGCTTCAGATCTTAACATCTATGTGCCCCATATTATTCAACGATCGAGATTAAAGTGTATAAAGCCTGTAAGACAAAGTGGATATATTTGTTTGTATATCGTACAGAACGCAGTTGGTTCAGTCGATGTTTACCTATTTTGGAATAAAGTCTACCAAGCTCTGACAACAGCCGACAAACCTCTACACAAGCATTAATGGCTCAATTAATGCTTGGTACTATGAAGATATTTAAAAATGGTTTGTGTCTACTGGCTCATTTAATAATAGTTGAAGATGATGCATATAAATAGCTGAAGTGATTCAAGCAGGAAGAACTCTTGACACGCTCGGTGATTCACGATTTTAAAAGTCTTCGTCATCTTCTTCGTCGTGCTTATCTTTTTGAATCAATCCCAGCTCTCCAAATCTCGAAGAACATTTCCTAAAGTTTTTCATTTATTAACCTTCGAGATTTCCTTCTGGTTTACATTTGTAAAAGAGTCTTATTGTATAAGAAAACAGAAGTGTTACAAACTCTGTTAGTGTTGTATTCATTGATAAATTCATATCAGAGTCTGTAAATAACTTGCTATCTCAAGAAGTTCTAAAAATACGTTTGTTTGTAATCAACAGAAGATTCTGCGTAGAATTGGGTTGCTAGGAGTTCACTTTAAGCGAGGCTTAAGTGAGTATCTTTTTACAGAAGCTCTAAACATCAAAGCCTTCTAGTGGAACCTTCCTAAAAAGGAAGAAGGGGAGACGTAGGATATTGATATCCGAACTTCCAGAAACAAATTCTTCACTCTATCTTTTAATTACTTGCATCATTATTTATTTACTTTTCACTGTTTAATCGGTTTCTTTCCGCACTATTTTGTTAACCGAGAAAACAGATTTGAACTGAGAGCCTCAAAGCTGGTCACTCAGCTTTGAGTTAATCACAGGCTTGTAAAATCGTTTTAAAAGGATTTGAAATACAAAAATCAAAGGAGTTCATTCAACCCCCTCCCCCCCCCTTCTGAACTCCTGGGCTTATTTTGTCACTATTTTCGATCTTATTGATCCTATCAATTTGTATCAGAGCCTTGTCATCTCAGTTATTGAACAGTTTGATCTTTTGTGCTTATATATAAATATGTCTACTTCTCACAATAAAATTCCTATGTTTTGGAAGATCGGGATGCAAGCACATCTGGAAGCCCAGAATTATGATATGTGGTTCGTCATAGAAAATGGACCCATGAAGATCATGAAAGCCAACACGGCCATTGCCATTACTGCTGGTGCTCCGCAATTGATAGAAAGACCAGATTTGAGTACACAGCAGAAGATAAGAAGAAAGCTAATTTGGACAACGTAGCAAAGGATATACTCTACAAGACGTTGTACAAGAATATGTTCAGCAAAATAAAGACATGCGCTACTGCAAAAGAGATCTGGAAAAAGCTGACACAAATCTCTGAAGGCAACGATGAGATGAATAAGAGCAAGATGACTGTTGCCCAACAGAAATATGAGTCCATCAAGATGAGAGAAGGAGAGACCACGACGGAATTAGATGAGAGATTCAGCTCTGTTGTGATTGAATTGACAAGTCTTGGAAAAGAATACAGTAACAGAGAACTGGCTCTTAAAGTGATGAGAGCACTGACAAGGAATGGGACGTGAAGACGATGGCAATGCGAGAATCAAAAGATCTGAACAAACTGGAACTCCATGATCTGTTCGCAAATCTTAAAGCTTATGAGTTCGAGCTGGAAACCAGATCAGAGGCTGGGCATCAACCTCACAACCTACAAAGGCTCTTGCTGCTACCATTTCAGAATAGAGCTCACCAAGCAAGACAACTGAGCTAATCAGTAATGACGTCATGTCCCTCTTCGTAAAGAAACCAGGGAATTTTGCAGCTGATTGCAACAGGCCCAAGAAAGATGGCAAGTGGTCCACCGAAAGAAGAAGGAACAGATATGATAAGAAGCCCAACAAAAAGAATAACAGAAAAGGTGCTTGTTGCTGAGGAGAGCAACAGAAAATGGGCGGACTCAGACTCTGAAACAACATCAAGCAGCTCATCCAGTGAGAGTGAGAAGGAGGAAGTCCACTGTTTGATGGCAAACCAAACTACTGATGATGAGGTATTTGATTTCTCCAATAGTGAATTTACACGTGAGGACCTCATCACCGCACTTAATAAGATGGTCCATGAGTACAGAAAACTATCTCAGACATTCGAGGAAATTAAGGCTGAAAATGAAAGTTTGAAAAATAGTTCAGCTGAACCAAGCACTGCTCAAATTTTGGAAACTGACAGCTTACAAACTGAGTTGAGTAAGCTGAAAATTGAGAATGAGTCTTTGAGAACAAAGTCCTGTGAGCTCTCATCGGAAAATGAAAGATTAAATCAAGTGATGAGCTCCTGGACTCGGTCTTCGATTTCCTTAAGTAAGCTGCATGAACCCAAAAGCCATTAAACGACAAAAGTGGCTTAGGTTTCAGCTTTGGTGAAAGCAGCTCAGAGGAAACATGTACTCAGTCAGATCTGGCTGAAGAAAATTCAAGAAAATGAATTTTGTCAAAGCCAGTGTGATACATAATGTTTATGAGTCGGTCAAGTATGACGACCAAATCACTGGACAGCTGAACCATAAGTGAAAAATTGGTATTGCTTACATCAAGCCTGAGAAATGTAAGCCCAGCTGGCTAACGAACAGACTTTAGAAGGATAAGGCAAAAGCTGTACCTAAGTCATCTATTCCGAACCAGCAAAGGCGTGGTTCAACGAAGGCTAAATGGGTAAAGGTTCAGCCCAAGCATGATCTAAATGGTCAAAGTACGAAACCAAAGCTCAACAGATCGCACAAAAATTCAGCACGAACCCTTGTGGACATCCATACTGGGAAAATTGTTAAGGTAATTCAAGTATGGGTCCCGAAAGGGGTAATCCGATCTGGACCCAAGTAAAATTGGGTACCAAAATTTTGTTTTTGTGATTGTATGATAACAGGTACACAGCTTCGGAGGACTCAATAAAATGGTATCTGGTACAGTGGTTGTACGAGGCACATGACTGGTTAAGGTAATTCAAGTATGGGTCCCAAAGGGGTAATCCGATCTGGACCAGTAAAATTGGGTACCAAAATTTTGTTTTTGTGATTGTATGATAACAGGTACACAGCTTCGGAGGACTCAATAAAATGGTATCTGGTACAGTGGTTGTACGAGGCACATGACTGGCAATTCACAGCTGTTATCAGATCTGAAGCCATACAAAGGACCCAGAATTGTCTTTGGTGACAAATCACACGGTAACATTGTGGATAAGGGTAAGCTTACCCATGGTAACCTTTCAATTAATGATGTTCTTCTTGTTGAAAACCTGTGTTACAATCTTATTAGCATAAGTCAGCTGTGTGACAATGCTTACACATTTAACTTTCAAAAACACACGTGCACAGTTCAGAATCCAGATGGTCTGATAGTATTTGCAGGAAA
Organism: Dorcoceras hygrometricum; assembly: GCA_001598015.1. Taxonomy (NCBI): domain Eukaryota; kingdom Viridiplantae; phylum Streptophyta; class Magnoliopsida; order Lamiales; family Gesneriaceae; genus Dorcoceras; species Dorcoceras hygrometricum. Next base: position 98,599 of record KQ996472.1, read on the forward strand.
CAGATCGGGGAATACCTACACTGTAAACTGGTCAGAGCATCTGGGGGCTGAACAAGTTTGCCTAGCAGGTGACTCTACCAAGATCTGGCTATGGCACTAGAGAGTGAACCATCTAAATTTTAAAACCCTTGTCAATTTGAGTAATCTTGATTTGATTTCTTGTTTGCCCAAAATAAAATTTTCAAAAGACAAGATTTGTTCAGCATGTCAGCTGGGAAAACATATTCGTTCTACTTTTAAAAAGAAAATTGGTAATAGTTCTGTCCGAAGCTTGAAGCTTTTACATATGGATCTTTTTTGTCCAATAACCGTAACCAGCTTAGGTGGAACAAATTACACCCTTGTTTTTGTTGACGATTTTTCAAAATTTACATGGATAGTGTTTTTAAAATCAAAGGATCAGACCGCTGACCAGCTGATAAAGCTTTTAAAACGATTGCAAAATGACAAATCTTGAAATATCAACCGGATAAGGAGTGATACAGGTACTGAGTTTTTGAATCGTAAACTGTCCTCTTATCTGGAAGATACTGGAATAAAGCATGAGCTTTCAGCTGCTAGAACTCCTCAGCAGAACGGGTTAGCTGAGAGGAGAAATCGTACTTTGAAAGAAGCTTCTAGAACTATGATTGCTGATTCCGGCATTTCTCAAAAATTTTGGGCTGAAGCGTTTAACACATCTTGCTACACCCAGAACAGATAGATGATTAACAAGAATCATGGCGTTACCGCATATGATATCTGGAGTGGCACCTAACATTTCTTATTTCAGGGTGTTTGGATGCAGATGTTTCATTCATAACAATGGCAAAAATCATCTAACGGCCTTTGATGCTAAATTTTATGCAGGTATATTTCTGGGATACTCAGCCGTGAGCAAAATTATAGAGTGTTTAACAACCGGAGCTTGACGGTTGAAGAATCAGCTCATGTCGTGTTCGACAAAACCATATTTCGATCAAATTCAGCTGCAAGCTTAAATGACTTGTGTACACGTCTGGAGTCAACCAGCTTAGACGACTCGAGTGATAATGTGTCACAAATTTGATATTCAGTTGACATCTCAAATGCCCAAGCAGATCTGACAGGTAACATAGAAGTCATTGATTTGACTAATGTTTACCCATTGCAGGAACAGATCGCAACTAGTGTGCCAACAGCAGATGATGGAACAACTAATGCACAAGATGATGCGCGAGCCAATCATACAATCCATCAAGTGGTATCTGATTCAAATGCAGTACAACATTCACATCAATTGGAATCAGTACCAAGTGATCAAGTTGGAGACATATAGCCAGACATCCAAGCTGAACACGGAGCAAATCCAATCGGATCTGACCTTCGGTGGAATAGAAATCATCCACCTAAGCAGGTCATAGGTAATGTAAATTCTCCTATTCGCACACGAGGCCAGCTTATTCATGAGTACTTCAATTCAGCATTCATTTCTCATATAGAAACTAAGCTGATAGAAGAAGCCTTAGAAAACTCGAGCTGGATAGATGCTATGCAAGACGAACTTAGCCAATTTAAGAGAAACAATTTATGGCAGTTAGTTCCTCGACGTAATAATCATTCAATGATAGGAACTACATGGGTCATTATGAACAAACTGAATGAGGATGGTGTTGTTATAAGAAACAAGGCTAGACTTGTAGCTCAAGGTTTTTTGAAGGAATAGACTTTGATGAAACCTTCGCTCCTGTAGCCAGATTAGAGGCCATCCGCATGTTTCTTGCATATTCTGCATTCAAAGACTTAAAAGTCTTTTAGATGGATGTACAGAGTGTCTTTCTAAATGGCATCTTGACTCAGGAAGTCTATGTTGCACAACCTCTGGCTTCGTAAATCATACATATCCAGATCACGTTTATAAATTGGATAAAGCTCTATACGGGTTGAAACAAGCACCCAGAGTTTGGTATGAAACACTTTCGAAATTTCTTATTGATCATGATTTTGTAATAGGCACTATTCATAAGACTTTATTTAAATTCGTGAAAAATTGATCATGTTCTTTTTGTACAAATTTATGTTGATGATATTATTTTTGGGTCAACTAACCCCAAATTGTGCCAGAAGTTCTCAAAATTGATGCAGGAAAAATTCGATATGAGCATGACGGGAGAGCTGACATTCTTTCTAGGCTTACAAGTAAGATAGCTTGAGAATGAGATATACATCAATCAAGCTAAGTATACGAAAGAAACGCTGAAGAAGTTTGTAATGTAAAATAGTTCAGCAGCAGCTACCCCGATGAGTGCTTCAATCAAACTTGACAAAGATGAAGCTGGAACTGCAATTGAGGTATCTTTATATCGTGGTATTATTGGCTCACTGCTTTACTTGACTGCTAGCAGACCATACATCATGTTTGTTGTCTGTATGTATGATAGATTCCAAGCTGAGCCTAAACAATCTCATTATATCGCAGTAAAGAGGATTTTAAAATATCTTGAAGGAACTTCCAATGTGGGTGGGTCTTTGGTATCCCAAAGACTCCAGTTTTCAACTAATCGTTTATAGTGATGAAGATTACGCCGGTTGTAGAATTGATAGGCGAAGCACAAGTGGTACATGTAAATTTTTGGGAGAACGGCTGATTTCCTGGTTTAGTAAGAAGCAAACATCGATTGCTACGTCCACAGCAGAAGCAGAGTATCTAGCAGCTGGAAGCTGCTGTGCTCAGATCTTATGGATTCAACACCAGCTTAAAGACTACGGCATTGATGCTTATGAAGCTCCTATTCTCTGTGACATAACAGTGTGATAGCCATCACTCATAATCATGTGCTTCATTCAAGAACAAAGCACATAGATATACAGCATCACTTCATAAGATATCACGTGCTTAAGAAGGACGTCCGGCTGGAGTATGTGTCAACGGATCAACAAGTTGCTGATATCTTCATAAAGCCTCTACCAGACACTAAGTTTTCGTATTTTTGAAATATTCTTGGTCTCTTAGAATTGGCTTAATCTAATGTCTGTGCGAGATTTTGCAGGTTGAACAGCTTGATTTTACTCCAGCTTTGGGACCTCAGTTCAGGGGGAACGACGAGGAACCTCAGTTTTGGTGAACTTCAGATTTGGGAGAACCTCAGCTTTAGGGGGAACAATAGATCAGAGTTAATAAGTGCTGAGTCAGCTGAATACGTGTGATCTGAATCTGTTCAGCTTACGAGTATATACAGCTGATACTTATATGTTATCTGATCTAAAAGTACCCTAGATGATAAATTAAACGGTTGTGATGTATTTTAAATTGGCGCTTCAATTTTACTTTTAATCGTACGGGTTAAAATTTCAAAAACCTTTTCAAATTATGATCGCGCCATCGGATGATTGACACATGTGTTGTCATCATGCGAAACGTCACATCTACACTGTTACTTGTACCGTTTCGTATTCCTTTTCCTTTTATACATCATTTTCATTTCTTCTAACATTTAACTTGCAAAAATATTCTCGTGGTTTCAGTGTTTTCTCTGTGAAGATTATCTTCATCCTCAGCGTATTCTCTTTCAATCTATCGACTGCAATGGCTTCTTCACTTATTCTGAATGTTCTACAGGGTAACTTCGACTCAGTATTGAGCCTTCCTGATGAAGGTATGGTATCGATGTTCAAAACCCTAGAGTCGTCTGGACTCTGTGGGTTTCTAGGTTTTTCTACTGCTATCTATGAGAATGATCTGGTGAACTTCTTTGAGAATGCCTTTGTGAGAAAGAATGATGTGATAAATTCCGTTCAGGTGGTGTTTGTGGAAATCTCAGAAGATCTATTCTGGCAATTTTGACCTACCGTCAGAAGGGCTGACATCTGTGAATGAGTTGCCTACCGATCTGATAGATGAAGCAAGGAGAGATTTCCTGCTACTAGAGAGCCAATAAAAACTTCCTGCAAAAAGAAGGAAATGAAGATAGAGTTTTGTCTGTTGAATGATATTATGGCCAAGACAGTTACAGCAAAAGCGGGTTCTTTTGATGCGGTAACACACGAAAGGTTTTTGCTCATGACAGCTAGCCACTGTGGAATCAATATAAATTTGAGCAGATTCTTGTTCGATATTCTGAAGGAGATGGTGACTCCCTCATAAAAGCAAGCCCGAGGGTTTTCAGATCAACTTGTATTCTAATAAAGGGAGACCCATGTCTGAGTCTGGGGGAATCGAAGCCTTTCCCACCTTTGAAGGTTCTTACTGTCAAGACTGTTGGCACCAACATTGCTAAGAACAAATCTTTGCCGACAGATTCTGAAGAGGTGAAAGAGAAGGTAGTGGTGGAGAAGGTTGTTAAGGCAACAGTGAAGAGGAGACCAGCTCCTGCTGCTGAACCTGTTGCGAAGAAGAAACGCACTACTGTTGGGAGAGCCGCTCCCAAAGAAAATGATTTATCTATTGTACCAGTGGTACAAGATGCTGAGCCAATTTTTGTAGTCCCTGCTGGGAGCCCCACAGTCCAAAGAAGCCAAGCTCCCAAACGCAAATTAATTTTGAAAGAGGAGACAGATGAGGACGAGACAGAAAATGAGTAACAAGATGCGGAGGAGACTGATAAGGAGGAGAAAGTTGAGGAAGAAATTGACTCTGAGGACACGGAACCCTTGAGCAAGGTTCTGAAGCTTACTGAAACATAATTGTCTGATGAAGAGTCACTGTGATGAAAGTTTGAAGCAGATCCCTGAGGATATGATGCTTCCATATATCTTGGCTGAAGAGCCAACATAGATTAAATTTGGTCACGGGATAGAACTCAAGGAAGTGGAATGGTACAAGGCCACCCTTCCTAAGATTGACCCTACTGACAAGGGGAAGGCGCCCTTTGTGGAGGAGATAAAGGGCAATCCAGGCAAAGAGATTTTTGCCTTGATTTCTGCTGATGTCGATTTTTTGTACAGATTCTAGATGAAGTTATAGAGGAGATAGTTTCATTCTTTCATTCTTTCAGTATTCGTCACATATAATATTTGGAGTCCGTTTCATATCTTGCAGCAAAAGAAGAGCAGATGCTGAAATGGGCTGAGACAGATTCGTTACAGACAGATGTTCAGAGGCGCTTGTACATTATGACTAAATACAGAGAGATGCTGCTTAGGAAATTTTTGGAGGCTAGGAACAGCAATTTTGAATCCGGCACGCCCACTTCAGCCATTGATCTTCAAGTTTGAATTTGCTATCAGAAGCTCATCGCGTTTTATTGGTAAAATTGATGGAGCAACTGAGGCTACATAAGCTGGAGTGGACACAGCTTTCTACCTCAAATCTGTTTGGAGGAACTAATGAACAGGGCAGAGGATTTCATTCGAAATTTTATCCAAGTATTTCTCCAATTAGCTGGGTAAGGTCTCTACTCTTTACTGATGGGTCTTGGACAGTAGTACAGGGTGCAGATCCTAAGCCTACGAGGTTAGCGTGGCCAATTATTTCAACACAGAAGAAGCCGCTGCCTTAGAGGCGGTTTGTGGATGCTTTTGCCCCGATTTGTTTTTTAATTGAACCAGTCCAGGACATTGTTTCTCGAAGACCATACTCGGAAATTTTTCAGAAGAGCTGGGCAGAGATTTGTATAGATGTTGTTCAGTTTTCTCTTTTTGGACATCTTCAGCCAGTAGGTTCAGTCAATCTTTGTACAGATATAGTTGTCGTTAATTCATATTTGGATACAAAGACAGTTCCTATTGGAATTTTTTATGCAATTCAGCACGATCAGAGTGCTGAAGGTTTTGTTGATTTCTTTGTACAGCAGATCTCAGATAGTTTGCCTTCTTCCAGTCCAAGTTATTCAAGTTCGAATTCTACCAGCTTGTCTTCTTCCAGTGATTCTAGTATGCATTTTTCAGAAGATCTTCCTCAGATTGAAATGCCAACCGCTGTTTTTCCATCTATCGACTTCACTGAATCGACTGCCCAGCTCCGAGCATCTATTGATCAGATTTGATTCGAGCAGGTGCAAAATCGAGAACGTGTAGAGGAGCTCAAATCTGAACTTTCACAGAAGATTACAAAACTTGAGCTCGCTTTTGCACAATCTACCTCGCAACAAGATATGGTCTTTAGGGCTCAAATCAATGACGTCCGTAGGGAGGTACAGATTCAGAAGGCTGCTTTGAAGCAAGAATTGACTGCTTCCCGTTTTGAAACTCAGGAGGGTTTCTCTACTCTTCGTGCCCAACTATCAGAAATCATTGCCTATATCAATAGAGGGCGTGATGACAAAAAGGGGAAAGGAAGTAATAGTGGCCCGCAGCCTGAAGACAGAAGCAGACCTGTTGGAGGTGGAGGTTGTGGAAGCAGAAGTGAACCTTCTAAGAGAGGAAGTAGTTCGTATAAAGGAAGAGTAACTACAAGTTCTGGTTTTAGCCGATGGTTTTCTTAAGTAGTTTTTCAGTTCCTATAAAAAAACTCTTGTACTTAGCCTTTCGTATTGACAATATAGCAAATACTTGGAGCAATTTATGTTTTTCTCTTTTTAAGTCGAAAGCTACTAAGTTTTGTCATCACCAAAAAGGGGAAAATTGTTAAGATAAATTTGCTAGTTTTGGTGATAACAAAACAAGGCAAAGAACTGAATTTAAGTCTATCAGATTTGGACTAGAAGTAATCGGGGACTCAGATTTGTTCAGAGGCCTTACGTATTAGTTTTGTTCAGATTCTTATACATCAGATCCGATTATATCAGATTCAGAGACTCAGAATAGAAGGTATCAGTTTAGTTAAGAGGTTTAGTTACGAGAATTAGATCAGATAAGATTTCAATTCAGTACAGAGGTTTATTCTACAAATCAGATCTGATCAGAGGTTTCTAAGGTACAGAACAGAGAGTGATTCAGATTTGACAAAGGTACAGATAAAAAGAGCAAAAAGTGGAAGTATTAGTAAAAGAAAAAGATCTTGAAGCTCATATATATACGAAAGCGGATTTGAGATCAGAGCCGAATAAGAGTTCAGATCCAAAACAGATTTCAGATCACAACTTCATATTTTTACAGCTATGTGCTCCAGATGATTCAACGATCGAGATAAAAGTGTATAAAGCATGTAGACAAAGTGGATTAAAGTTGTTCAACATCAGAGCTATTTGGAGTATATCGGAACGCAGAGTTGGTTCAGTCGATGTTTACCTATTTTGGTATAAAGTCTACCAAGTTCTGACAACAGCCGACAAACATGTACACAAGAATTAATGGCACAATTAATTCTCGGTACTATGAAGATATTCAAATATGGTTTCAGGTCTGGTTTTCTGTGGTAGCGACCCTGAGCTGTTTGTTGCTTGGGTTCAGCAGGTTTCAGGTCTGTGTCGTCTTGGAGCTTCGTTGTGGAAATTGTCGTACAGAGGCTAAGGTACGAATCTGAGCTTGTATTTACAGCTTTCAGGTAAGCAGGTGAACATATGAAGCCTCGTTGTGTTCGTACCATGTTGCGTTAATCTGCTGAGTTATGCAGGTGGTCTGAACTGTTTAGATAGGTTATGTGTGTGCTGTATAGCCACGCTATTTGGTTGTGTATGTTGTTGTGCATATTGTTGTGAGCTGTATACTTGCTAAACTACAGTATCTAGTCGGTGCGTGTGCTATGTAGTCGTGCTGTTGGATTTGGTATATGCCACCGTGAAAGTTGGCTGTGAGCTGAGTCCTAAGTCTCTTGTCACATGATTATGTCTGAGCTGTGCTGTCCTGTCTCTGCATGCGCATGATTTTGAAGCTGTTTTGCTTATGCTGTTCAGCAGTAGGTTGCATGCTATTCTTGTTTGGTTATGTATGTTGTCGTGCATGTGGCTGTGAGCTATATTATCTAGCTGTAGATCGCATAAGATAGTCTGAGCTGAGCTATGCTTGTTCCTTCGTGCTGTGTTCTTACGATTATTGTATGCTGCATCTGTTGGTTAGTATCGCATACATGCATAGCATATTGAGCTCCTCCCTCGTTACCCGCATGCTAGCAGTTTATTGTTGAGCTCCTTCTTCGTTATATCTCTGCTAGTCATTTCCTGTTGTGAGCCTTCTTATTATCTATGTTGGCCATTACTGTTGTGGATTGGTTAGTACCAGGAAGCTGGTTGTTGAGTTATTTGTGGACGAGCGGTTAGCTACCATGCTCCTCTTCTCCCTGTTGTTGGGGTGGTTTGCCACTATGAGACGAGTGGATAGCTACCACGCTCTCATAAGCTTGAGCACCAGCGGGTTGAGCTGTTCTTGCTTCTGGTACAGCATGTCGAGACAAGTGGATAGCTACCACGCTCTCATATGCTTTGTGGTCACTATTGTTTGTACATCCAGCCGTGGAGTTGTTCTGCGATCCCTGTACCTCCGGCTGTTAATTTGTTCCTGCGAGCTATGTACCTCCAGTTGTCGAGTGTTTCTATGAGCATTGTGTCTCCAACTGTTGAGTCGTCCCTTGAGCCTCGATATGCATGGTACCTCATTCATGCATTGCACGCATTTTGTTCATACTTTCTTGTTAGCTGTTGTTGATTTCTCTTCGTACTGAGGTTTAACCTCGTGTGTTTCCCTTGAGATGCTTTGGCCGTGTGTTGTCCATTGCAGGCCTTTTTTAGGTAGTTCAGCTGGTCCGTGAGTGAGGCAGCTGTTGCAGTCCCAGGTATATATATATATAAATATATATATATATACTATATCGAGTTAGTGCCAGGGAATGCCCTGTGTAGTTGTATATATTGACTTGATATATTTGGAGGCATGTGTATATAAATTTGCTTTAGTTGGCATATTTATTTTGTGGCTTTTATTCAAAATCATATTTTGAGTATACGCCTATGTTGAATGATGTATATTAAGGTCAGGCCGAAAAGAAAAATTTTATCCACTTTTTAAGATTCCGTGTTTTTGAGTTAATTGTGTGCTTAACTCTGTGTTTTAGAGCATCGGGCCTGACAACCTGGCTCCGACCAGTTCCACGAGGGAATTGGCCCTACAGCTATCAACGCCTAATCCGGTCCACGACCAGAATCTCAACTCTTTCGTTGTTTTGCATTGGAAACCAATGAAAATTCTGCGAACGTAATCTCCTTGCCGAGACGGTCGGAAAAAATTCCGACGGCGGCGATGGGCGGCGGCGGTGAAGGGAAGGGAGGAGGAGAGGGAAAAATATAATTGAAGGGGAGAGAGTTCTCAACCCAGAGTATTAGTTGTCAATACAACTTTTGGTGCGAGTAAAATGAATACCCCAGGGCCTCTATTTATAGATTTTCCATGGGCTTAAACCAGGTTAATGGGCGTGGTAAACTTTGGTTTCAAGTCCATCGTTGTGGCTTCATCATAATCCCAATCGACGATCAGATAGTACCGATCTACACAGTTTACAAAACTGAACATTATGATGTGAAAATAATTTTTCAGACCACCTAATCCAAAATAGCAGTTAAGCCCCTCCTATCAGCTTTAAGAATAGTCATACTAATCCAAACTAATTTATGGAAATCACATTTCTACCCCAAATTAATTTTAGGAAGTCACACTTCCATCCTTCCTCCTACTATACTCAACAAATTGAGCTTAATTTCTGTACGGGAATTGAGAAACCATTATTTGTGTGACCCTCAATGGTTCAAGGATACAACTAGCCGTGGGCTCACAACTATTGTGACTCCGAAAATATATTTTTTGGACTTAACCATCGGATCATGGTAAAACGTCTAGAAACATCGCTCCATGATCCCCTATGTATCACTGATAGTACCTACAAGAACCAGTCGGTCATGGTTAGCGTGCAGTACGGTCCTTTCTACTCAAATATCCCGATCGGATTAACTACCATTGATAAATCGAGAGTCGCTAGAGATCTGATAGCCATGCATACATCTTGGAGATCAAATAGTGACATCGAATATGTTACTAGGTAAACTCATTTACCTAAAACACATCTAGTACTTTGGCCAGAGATTTGTCACAATATTATCTCCTCAGATAGCATAGGATATCCACACACAAGGGCAACCGATGAGTTCTTGACAACGAAGCATCGACTTCTACATGCATCAGGACCTCACCCAATCCCGCCATATGATGACCCCAACTGAGTCGATAAACGGGTCAAAGTTAGGCACCTATTGTTAGAGTAGATGCCCAACTAGCCAACTTGTGGCGTGTGGGTTTATAGACTCTTGTATATAACAATATTTATATATGATATTCGCATTTATTATATGGCGTTCTTTACTTTCATTGTGTGTATGATGATTTACAATTGCGTTGAGTAAAGACCTAGAATACACTAAAGTGTATGTTAGATGTGATAGTGGGTATGACGGATATCATGAAACACATCTAATAGTCACTGTGTATTCTGAACATGTTCCTAGTCGATTGGGCCGTCAAAATGAGGATAAGGCCGCCCGAGTTCGAGACTAGTATCTGCGATGCGAAGTACCATGTTTCATTGGTATGGAACATTGTGATGTTCTGAGCATGCAGATAGATAGTGATCTGGTGATCTATCGAACTACCCTCGTTCGGACTTTCCAAGTGGTTACCATTTGTCGAGTGGATAAGTCCGAGGTCTTGGTTGTACTGATTAGTCCTCACGACTCGAAACGTCATTGAGACTCTACATGATAGGCGTCTCACTTTGACCCGTTTGCCGAATCACTTGGGGTCATAAGGCGGCGGGATTG